>KK119479.1:137600-166984 GCA_000611955.2 Stegodyphus mimosarum
AGCATGAGTATTTAGTCATTTAAAACATTTTTATAACTGGAAGCACAATTATATTCCTACGACCAACGGTTGCAGAAAAAAAGTCTTTTGCGGACATGTTGTATATGTATGTATGTATGTATGAATGAAAATATGTGCAGATTGTAAGGAAAAAAAACTAAAATAATGCTTCTACAATAAAAAAAAGTGTTTACCAAAAGGTTTCAGTTTGAAAGTTATGGATTTTTCTCATTTTACGTAACTACAGATTTGCGCCAGTCGCACACTACGTAACTCAGGGGACGTACGTTTTTAGCTCTTCAAGAAGGTGTTATTGTTTTCAGTTTCGTATACAGTGTGTCCCAAAACGACCGCATAAACTCTGCACAGCTAGAATCCTCGTTGGGAGTACATAAAAACTGGCCAAAGAAGCGTTCCTGTACGATCCATTGTTTACGAGAAAAATACGAAAAACAAAGTATGACGTCACTGCCGGTGCAAGAAAAAACGCTTTATTGAACATATCAATAGCAGTATATGCAAATTTAAAGCAGATGTTCAAACATCCGCCGTGCATGTCGCGGCAGGTTTGAGCATGCCGTGGAATGGCTGTCATCCCACGTTTCAGCATCGCGAGGTCCACCGAAGTACAAGCAGCATGCAGACGAGCAGTTAAGCCCATTGGTGTTGTCACTACGTTTCGATACACCAGTTCCTTGAGATGGTCCCATAGGAAAAAATCCAAAGGTGTAAGATCTGGCGAACGTGGTGGCCATGAAACCGGAACCCCACGTCCGATCCAGCGGTCGGGATATTCCATACCCAGCCAAACACGTACAGGAGCACAGAAATGCGCCGTAGCCCCATCATGCTGGAACCCAAGTCTCTGTATTGCCACTAATGGTATGTCATCGAGAAACTCGGTTACAGCCTCATTGAGAAACACCAAGTACGACTGTCCCGAGAGCCGTTCAGGCAACAGGTATGGTCCAAGCAGGCGATCTCCGAGTATGCCGGCCCACACGATAAGAGACCAATGTTCCTGATGTTTCTGCGGCCGGATTGCATGCGGATTGACTTGGGACCACATTATTGTCTGGAAAGATATGGCAATACTGTTGTTAATATGTCCAAGAAAGTGTTTTATTCTTGCACCGGCAGTGACGTCATACTTTGTTTTTCGTATTTTTCTCGTAAACTATGGATCCTACAGGAACGCTTCATTGGCCAGTTTTTATGTACTCCCAACGAGGAATCTAGCTATGCAGAGTTTATGCGGTCGTTTTGGGACGCCCTGTATAATACTGTCTGTCAAAAGTAGAGGTTTCTGCCAATCAGCAGTACTTATCAGATCTTTTATTCATCTTCCATGTTAAAAAAATAGTGTATTTAGTGTAACAGAAGTTAATTATTTAAAATGTCTTAAACAAAGTAGATTTCTCTAGAGTTTTTAATACCCGTAAAATCATTTTTCTGTGTTTCTTCTTATATCTTAGTGGATTTTGTGTAATGTTCCTGATATGATGATTAGTAGAATTTCGAAATTAGAATTTTAGAAATCATATACAAATGCTATTGAGCGAACTTTATTTTATTGATGCTTACTTAAAAGCTTTAACGCAGTTGAAGAACGGGAAGCAGTCGATCACGCCGCAGTCTCCGAAATTCTATCTCGTAATAGCACGCTCGCAGTTGGAACTCCAGTCGTTTAAAAACTGAAGCTTGAAGCGCTTGCGTTAATTCTAGAACGCTGTTTTGGGTCTGCACTCTCTTCAGCTGGTGACGTTAAAGAAATTTGCGTAATACTGAGTAATCGGTATTGCAGTCCTTAACGACTAATCATACTAAGTAATACCTAGCTAATAATTATACTAAATAATGTACTATGCATTTATCATAAGTAATCCTTGCTTATGATTTATACCTAGTACATAATTTAGTATAATTATTATAATCATACGTTAATTAGTTAGTTAGCCACTTAACGTATATTAGATAATCAATAGGCTGGTAGACCGTTTATGTTTCGGTGCATTCAAATAAACTTAATAAATAAGTAATCATGCTTAATAATCATAGTAAATAATAAATAACAATCAACTCCCGATTAATTAGATTGCTGATTAATTAGATAATGTCCTAAAATGTACACTGCGAAAGAAGGGAGACCAGTTCTATATCTTCCATTCTACTGGGCCGATCGACGAAATTCAGATTGCGTTTTTCATGTCTCGAAAGCGCGACTTAGTATATATATATTATATGTATATATAGCGTAATTATAACATCGGTATTTTGACGCAAAATCGGACTTTTTTTGAAATGACATGCCACTTGTTTTCCATATATCGATTCTACGACTCAAATTATGCCTAAATATTAAATTTTATAAAATTTGGTGCGAAATTTACTGAGAAATTCAAAACTTTATCTTGGCGTATTTGTTCAATTTTCGCCAAGAATAATTTACTTGACGAACTTCTTAATTTATAGCAACCTATTTTTTAATCTAAATGGGATTTGTCCCTGAAGGACTTTTGTTTTCGTTTCGCGATTTTGCGTCGAATCAATCTGAATCTCCGTTTCATGTTTCAAATTGTTGCCACCTAATACTATCGCCCTGTATTATAATTGAAGAAATTAAATAATGAAGAATCTGCATAAATGTATATATGTGTCTCGCATTGTGGTAAAACAACGGCACCTAGAGCCATCCAGTTTTGAATAACGTAATCCTACTGCGAATATGGGCACCTGGAAGCCCAAATTTGAAATTTGGAATTTGTTTTATTATCGATTTCATATTTCGTAAAACTTTAACAAAATTTTGGTTAACAAACTCATAGATTTCAAAGCGAGCAGTAGCAACGTTGTACAGAAAATCATTTTTTTTATGTCCAGCTCGTGAGACTGTGTATCGGGAATTCTAAAGGTGTGCTCAATTTAAGATTATTTTGCGATATTACTCTTGGACTGAATTTTATGATTTAAGTCCATCGTCTAGGGGTACTCACTCTCTCCCGAAAGTTTGTAACCGATTTTCTGAAACACCCTGTATATAGATACATTTGTTAGTAAGAAATTTAGAACTAAGTTTTCACAAAGACGGAAATTCAAATTCATAATTAATAAATTTAAAAAAATCCTATAAATACAACAAAGAATTTTTAAAGATTGTTAAAACCAAAACTTTTAAACAAGCATACTACAATTAAATTTTTTTTTAAATTTAAAGAAATTTTAAAAAATCCTAATAGAAAATGAATTCAATCGACTTCAGTGTCACTTCATCAGGGGAAAGGAACATTGAAACCAATTCTTAAATAAATTTAAATTAGAATCTTATATCTAAGAAAGCGAATGCCGTTTCACTTAATGAAAACGAAAGTGAAATAAGGCATATTTATATTTTGTTTTTCAAAAAAAAAATTTTGCAATTATGTATATATACATAATTACAAAATATTATATATATATATATAACAAAATATTAATATATATATAAGATAAATTATAATTTAAATTAGTGATAGCCTCTTAATGCTTAAATTAAAAAATTTAAAAAGTAGTAATCTCTTTCTGAATTGCGTCATTTCGAAGCTAATCCATATTATAATGATTCTTAATAACACTTGGTGTAAATGGAGGTAGAACTCAAACAATCAATAATAATTTTCCAGCAGTATTAATTATCTAATCAAAATGTATTGAGAACCAAAACTAACTCAGTCTGAATTAGGATTTCAAACTGAGCACAACTCACTTGCTTTCTACACTTCGGCCTAGCTGAACTGCTGCTTACTTGCTTCATTACGTCTAAGTTTGCTTTATTACAGTGTTCTACAATATTATTACATCTAAATTTGCTTCATCACAGGCACACACAATACATATATCACACACCCAATGACTGTTTCTTGTATGATTTATAGAGAGACAAAGAACGAACACAATTTAATATTTTATTGTTGCGCAAATATCTGGGAAGTTTCTGTTAAACTAATCCATTGTTGCTACGATGAACAGTAGAATTTTAACCTGCTGTGCGATGTGGCGGTTGCGAATATCTTAAACTAATTCAATATGGCATTAACTGTTTTGTCTGTGATCGTAACTCATTGCTTGCCGGAAGCTTGGTCTCAGTGTGTGTCATAATGCTCTGAGAAAGGTTAAATAAGATATTCTCTACGAGCAAAAGGAAAAGAGGAGGAAAAAGAAAATCCCAAGCCCAGCACTGCCTTTTATCCTCTCGGTTGTCTCCCTGCTGCCTCCATTCACGGGCCATTACTTTCTCCGTTTGCTTTCCTTAAATCATTCTCCTCTTCTTTTTTTCCCTCCATCGCCCTTTTTTTTTACTATGTAGGAACTGAAAAAGTCTCAGTGATATAAAACGTGACCGGAGCACTTAATTCGCTGAGTTTGCAGCAAGGAGCAGAGGAATGTGTTGCCAGGCCCGAAAAGCATTTTCCTTGGTTCTAATTAAATGGTCGAATGCTCAGAATAAATGGCAGAGATGTAAAATGCCCATCTTATTTTTGTAGCTTCTTTAATAGCTTGCCTCTTCTCCCTTTGTTATCCTAAGTTCATCTTATTGGTGCGTTAAAAATCGGATATCTTTTTTTTCTTGTCTCACCCTCCTTTTTCTTTTCTTCCTGTTTTGATTGGATTTGGCCCTTATATGGCATATTAAACGCCTTACGTTGATTTTTATGTCCTTTCGTTGAAATTTCGCTGAGGTTCCTACGTCAAGTATTCGTTTATCAGAAGTATTTATCAGACAGACTCCTGAGTTAAGTGGAAGATATATCCTTGGCTGTACGCCAAAACCGCGAATCTACAATGTCTTTATTTCGAGAAAAGCGTATTTAAGATAATTGTGATCATAGCAAAGTATTCGAGGACAATCTACCTAAGGAGAAATGTCTTCGTGAAGTACTTCTTAAGAAACCTGTATCGTATTCGCTTAGAAATAATGCCATACAACCAGTCATGACCCCATTCGTGGTTTGACCCGGGGGGGTCAATAAAACTCCCATACAGCCAGCCTTTTCGTTGGTATTTGGCCCCTGGTCAGCCACCAGTGTACAAAGGTTCTACCGCTCATCGATGGTTAGAAAAAGCGTATCTAAAGCTTTAACACTTTCGGAGGAAAGAGAGTATTATAAGTGTTGATAGAGAATTTTCTTAAGGTGAAATCTGAGGATATATATGTATTTCTCTCTCTCTCTTTTGATCTTTTCTGTGTATGTGAAACATCGAAAAAAATGTAATAGTTAAAGTAACTTACATAACTATGTCCGTAACATTTAGGTTAAAACTGCAAAAAACTAAAATTCCTGTTTTAGGGGCATTGTGCCGATAGTATACGGATTTTCGGACCTCATTTAAGGGTACATTAAAATAGCAGCAAATAGCAGTTGAGTGAGATTTGCAATAATAATCATGCAAATGTTAAGTGTAAAGATATTAAATTATATAAATGAAGTAACTTACATAACTATGTCCGTAACTATTTTCCTTGACTAAGTAAATAATTAAAATGGAATGTAACTGTGTTACGGGTATAGCTAACAAAATTATATTGAATATCAATCACAATATGTCAATCGATAATGTCTTAAGCTGTAGTCTGACAAAGCTCGAGAAGCTAAAACAATATGGGATTACAGGATACGTTAATGTATGTATTGTCGCATTGTATGTTAGAAACGTTATGTAAGTTAAGAAACAATATGGAATTGCAGGGCCGTAATATGTTTTGCATGCAGGAGGCCAGATTCCAAGTTCACACTTTTCAGAAAATTTACTAGATAACTTTTTTATCCGTACCTCTGAGAATGTGCATCTCTCTTTCTTTTGCCCTTTTTATTATGATTGAACATTAAAAAACAAATTCCATAATTGTATTAATGTAGAAATAGTGTTTTTGGTGTGTTGCTAGCGATAGACCTCATGTAAATATCCATTTATAGTTGACCAATAAATTTCTTAAACAGATGCGTATTTTTATAATGGGAAATGGTTAATAAAATGCATTTAGCGAATATTGATAGTGTGAATTATAAATATGAATAAGTATTTTTTAATATTTCACTAAATGGCCAACTAGCTTGAAATAAAAACTAAATTCACTTTCTTCACTATACCTTAGGATTACCTCTCGAAAACCACTCATCAGAAAAGCTGCAAATTTCATTAAATGTCGGTAACTTTACCTAAATCAAAAAATAAATATTGAGTGTGTAAAACTAAGTACTTCGATGAGGCAAAGCATTAAAGCTGTCTGCCTGTGATGAGTGATGCCTTCGTGGAGGACTTTCTGAGGAAAACTGGCTTGTAAGCTAGGTCAAACTACAAGTATTCAGCGGCCTTAACCGCTCGTCCACTGATGGTGCTGCACTTCAATTTGAATATGCGTATATGTTGGAAGTGTTTTATCATATGTCATACTTCGTAAATTTGAAGCCTTATCGCTTAATTGTTAAACGTCCATCAAAAGTATTTAATTAAAAAGTACCTTTTTTATGTAACTCGCAAGAATCTCGCAATATTTTGCTATTCTTTTATTTCATGTAATAAACATGTGTATCGTCATTATTGTAGTTGATTTTTTGTAATATAGGACATTAAGGAATAGTACAGGAAGTCTCCATTAAAAAAGAGGGTAAATGTTGTTATGAATTATGTATATATATATAAATAATTAGTCATTGTATGTGAAACTGTAATATGTTTTGTGTAAATCAACATGAAATGCCTCAAGAGACGAAGCTGTGCGGAAAAAATAAGAAAACGAGCGCAAGTCTATTTATTAACATTGAGGTAAATGGCTATCTCGCTAAATTGGCAAGATATCGCCAAACTGGCGATGATTTTAGCAACTAATTTTTGTTATCAAATGTGGTGGAAGATTACCAGAAATCGCCAAATTTGGTCGCCAGACATTTTAGTCCGCTCGCTGTATAACTAAGTGGTACTGTAATTAAATAACTATAATTGATTCCTATATGTAACTGTAACCATATCCGGCCTCTATATGTATCTTTAACCGTATATGTCTTCCACTTATTTCGAGAAATGATAGGTAGCAGAGATTTCTCGTTGGCCGGGGGAAAATTTTATAAGGCAGGATTGAGCATCAATTCTCAGTTTTTTATTCAGATTTAGATCTCCTTGCGAGCTTCGCTCTTTACATTGCTTTCTGTGTAACGTTCTTATTTATTTGGAAGTTGTAACTACTGATTGTGCACTCTCATACTGAGAAGAGTATTTTGTGAAAAGTTCTAAAATTGTTAAGTGATTTTTTTCGTGAAAATAAATTTTATCAAGCTATCATCGGTTCTGTGTGCATTCAGTCCATAGCGAACCCGTACGCATGCAACAATATTCTTACTTTTTGGGATGTGTTTCATAAAATGAATATTTGATCGTTTCTACGACGTTTCATCGTTTTTCGTGTCGCATCTGCAGTGCGGATGTAAACTTAAAAGTGGCGCAGTAAAAATGTTTACTTTCCATAATTACATATTTGTAGTTTAACTTTTGGAATATGTTGTATAACATAAATGTTATACTTGTTTCGTGCTTACGAATACAAAATTTGCATTAAAATAACTATTACTTTTATTTATGAGTGCGCATTGCTAAATTTTACTTGTAGAATTTTTTCATTTGTATCGGCTCAGGTGGGAAATGGAAATCAGTTCACTAACACTCGAGGCTGAAAGCTAGAAATTTTTTGTACAAATTCAATTCTTTACTTTCTGTTCCATCCTTCTGTATTAAGATATTTCATATTCTGGAATCAAAACAAAGAAGTTGGTTCTTATTGGAATCTCGTGTAAATAATTTTATTCTCATTTCCATGCGTACATTAAGAAGTGGATTTAATGTTTTGTTAGGTAAATACGTGTTTCCTACTGATACTGACAGCGCAATTAGATTGTTTATTTTAATAATAGTAAGGCTAAGTTTGGATTTAAGATTTAAAACGCTCGTTAAGTAAATACAAAATGCTCGTGCATCGGTTGAAATGCATTTGAAATATACATCTTACTTTCACTGCGTTTTTGATTCTCACTGCAAACGAACTAGATAGCGAGCGTTAAAAACGCAAGTCAAAATATCCAAAAATGTCATATTCAGTATTTATTTCCATGTTTAAAATAAACATGCAGCTAATTAAGCATACATAAAAACCAAATCACAGATAAAAGAAAATTAAAATCTGAGAGGATTCAGATAACGTTCGCCCAAAATGGACTCAAAGTTTAATGTCGTTTCTCATCACAGATTATCCATAGAAATGTCCAAATAGAATTTCGAAACATTTTATAGTATAATTGAGATACAATAACACGCCGAACTAATATTAATTTAGAAGTCAAACAACAAAAATCGGCGTTATATTTTCAAATTTTCACGGGACTAGTTTCGATGGTTTTACCGAACCATCAGCCTCAGCTGCAAAAGCGCAAATGAATAAGATAAGATATAATGATTAAAAAAGGTTCTTTGCCTTCAGCCGTTAAAGAAATTGGTTTAGTTCTAATTTGATCAACAGATGGCGCCAGTAGCTTGTCTCGTGTCCAGGCTTTCTTATCTTATTTCTAATCTTTATATCTTATCTGGTTTATTTGCGCTTTTGCAGCTGAGGCTGATGGTTCGGTTAAACCATCGAAACTAGGGCTGTTAAAATTTGAAAATATAATGCCGATTTTTGTTGTTTGACTTCTAAATTAATATTTTATAGTATATTAGATAAATATATATTTAGACTAACATGAGGACGTTATATATCTTCTGTATATTAAAAAAGTGAAAATATGTAATTCCGTAAAATTATTTCATGTTTTTAGTTAGATATATCGTGAATTAAATGAATTTTCAATCAATTAAAAACGTCAGATTAAAAAGTAAAAAAGTAATATTTTTTACACTTACGTCCATTGCTTTTAAATAGTTTGTTTATCATAGCAGACAGATTAAATATGAAAGAATAATATCTTACGTTTTTCCGAATGGCAACAGACTGGAATAAAAACTGAAACAACTCAAAATCGCATTTCGAGACTAAGAGGCCGTTTGAGCTAAAGGAAAATATCCAGATAAAAAGTTTTCAAACTAAAGATCGTAAATCACAGGAAAAGTCGATTAAAAATTATTAAGAGAGATTGAAGAGTTTTTAAAACTTCAGTTATAAGGTATTTCTTCCGCCTTCTACGCGTGCCTTCGTGGTGTAGTGATCAGAACGCTCGGTGCGTATTCTAGAGGTCCGTGGTTCCAGTCCCGGCGAGGGCATTGCTCATTTTTCACAACTTCTGCTTTCAAAAAATACTTAATGATTCTACAGTGGCGCCCAAACTAAAAAAAAGATGGTGAATGACGATGCTTCATCACCAGGATTTGACGATTGGGTCCCCTAATCCCCAGTCACCCTTTAAAAGGCGGAGTATATAACGTATTTCTCTCGCCTTCTTCGCAAGCCTTCATGGTGTAATGGTAGCACACTCGGAGGGTATTCGAGAGGTCCGTGTTTCGAATCCCGACGAGGGCATTGCTCATTTTTCATCTCTCCTGCTTTCAAAAATTACCTAATGTCTCTACATAATTACTTAATAATTCATAAGAGAAAATGTTTTCATTTACACAAGTAACATTATATGCATCATAGATGCCTGTATATTATAAAATACCCAAAGACTGTTGACTTTTCTGATTTAATTTTGTTATAGGCATGTAATTATTTTTTAAATATATTTCTAATTTTCTAATAACTCTTTCATTACAAATATTTTGTAAGTTTCAAAAATTGCTTTTTAACTCAAAGAAGGATTTCGTGAAAAGCGAATAAAGGTATCGCAAAGAATTTTATCCTACATAATGAAAAGACATCGAAAATATTTGAAAAACCATAGCATCCATAATCGAAAAATTCTAAAGATCATAGCAGTTGTTAGTGAAAAAGATGAGTTTTAGGTGACTTCTCGGTAACTAAACAATTATTTGATTAACAACCTCCCCCCTCTGAAGAGGGGAAAAACTCTTTTTCTCCCTCATTTTTTCAAAGAAATAAATAATTCCTATCGTCAATTCATTTTATTTTCATCATTAAATTGAAATTATTGAAAAGATTTTAATTCATTTCGCTTAATTATTCTTGTAGAACTTAATTTATTTAGGTTATAAAATGCAAACAGGTTTAAAGTGTGTTTCATAATTACGTTAATTCTGTTATCAGTAAGCAGCAAATGTAGAACTTGATACACTAAAATTGTTCTTTGTTTTGAAATCAAGACTTTTGTAAGACAGTTAGATTTGAATACTAATTTAACTTGTAAGAATTGGCAACAGCTTTTATATTATCATTTTTCGATTATGGAGCCGTAATGATTGTCCTTTGCATAATGAACACTTTATTATGTTTACCGAGTCATGTTATCATGGTACTGGATCGGCAACCTTTAAAGCCCCTTTTCACTTAGTATTGTAATCGCGAAAAAATTTCCGGTATCATATTTCAAGGAAAATATCTATTTTTACCGCTATCGAATGCAATTTAGTGATGTTTTTGTGTGACATTCGTACGTAAGAACAGAATAAAGTCTGTGCGTACTTACATACCTATGTATGTATGTATGTATGTATGTATGTATGTATGTATGTATGTATGTATGTATGTATGTATCTCGCATAATTTGAAAACGAGTAGTCTCAGAACTTTGAAATTTTGTATATATGCCTGCTATAACATGTAGATGTATACCTCCTATTTTGGTTGCAATCGATTACACCAAAAGTATATATATATATATATATATATATCCACTCTATTACTCAGCTCAGTTTTTTTATTCTTATATGTTGGTAAATTGTGCATATTTTGCTTTAAAAATTATTGAATTGTGTTGTTTTTATCTTCCGGCTAAAGTTTTTATGCCTTTAGTAAATCTGCGTGCAAGATTTGTAGAATTATCAACACTTTAAAAGTTGTTTACGTGCGGCTAGGCGTAATCATTTTCTCATGGCGGACATATTTGTTTACATTTGAAACTTAGGAGAATATTGGATTTGTTGCCAACTAGAGAAACTAAGCTTCGCAACAATAAGGATAACGCCCTCTTTTATTATTGCGGATTAAATCATGCTTGATCCATTGTGGAATTTATTCGAGGGAAAGTGTTTAAGATTTACTTCGTAATTTTAATATACATATTCTGAGTTTTTATGTATTTCTGCCTTATCGCGAAGTGAGAACTGATTGAATTGAATGAGAAATACTGAATCGTCTGTGGAGAACTTTTTTTTTTTTTTTTTTTTTTTTTATTTTTTTTTTCACATCCTTTTTTATATATTATAGTATTTGAATAGAACATTTTGCAACGATTAAGTAATTCTCCGTATAATGTACATAATTTTTGTGCATTCTTGATGAGTTATAAAATGAATGAGACGTAACGCTGTTAAGTGAAGCTAGCGCCAGAGTGTCGCTGTGATAAACAAATTTAGTGAATTTTAAAGAGTGCATTTTTTCTAGTGTGGCTCATGCGCTATTGTTGAAGTAGATTAATTCAATGCAATAAGTTTAAATGAAACGCAAAATGCGTGTACTTTAATATTTCGTACAAGGAAGTCAATGTGGCGTACGTATCAGAATTTTTTTTTCTTACCAGCTTCTTTACTTTCTTATTTTAAAATAAAAATATTCGTAGAATGGAACGACCATACAGCATGTCTTAGTCGTAGCAATTTAGCAACGCCATTTGTATGAACTAGTTCTGTTTCCTGACGTAAGCCGCTGAATATCGTAATTATCGTTGCCATTATTAAAGACCGAAAACTTGATTTCTTACCTTCTCTGTAATAATTTTGCATAACATTTCTTTCTTCATATTCTTTAAAATGTCCGGTGTTTAAAAAAAAATTGTCCCAAGTTTTGATAAATATTGAAAATTATTTCTTTTAAATATGATTTTGAATAACTGTTTGTAAGGTTATTACTTGATATACTATTTCCAATGTATAAGTAGTTTTATATTTAGAACATTTCGAGTTTTTTTAATTTGCGTTTCTGTGTTACCCTGCGGACACACCCACATCTAGATAGATCTCATCATAAAAATGGTCAAATCGAATTAGGTAGCGTCAGAATTTTTCTTCCTGTCAAAATCTCGCAAATCAGTCGTGACCGTAAGTTATCAAAATGTTTTATGGTTATTGCATTCCTTTCGGCTATAATTATGGTGAGTGGAACTTTTGAAAATTAATCATAAATCATATTTTATATTCACTAGAAGGAAATACAGGAATAAGAAAAATGCAGTTTTGTCATTTCTGCTGAAACATGCAGTTTGTATATTCTTAAATATTAGTTTGTTCTTTACGATGATGTAAAGTGTGTGTGTGTCTCTCTCTCAAATGTTCTTTAATTACAAAATTTTACTTTACTCCACCGATAGAGCAGTTGGTACACATGCTTATTAGCCTGTTTAAGCCAAAATTACCGAAAATTAATTATTCCATCAATGGCCGAAAAGGGAAAGATCGCTAAATATTGGTAATTTGTTCATCTAAAAAATCAGAAGTTAAACCACCAAACTCTGGTAATTAGACCCAGATTCGTATCTCAACGATTAATGGGCTAGCTGTGGCTGCATGAGAATTTCATTGTTTTCCCCATACATAAAGTTTCCTTTGAAACTTTCTCCATGAACATAGGCTGCTTGCACTTGTATGCTTTGCCGTAATCTAAATGATCCTAATCCATTCAGTTCTAGAGCTATCTGCATAGACTTTTCGTGGTTTTGCCCACATGTTATGTGAATGCGAACCAATTTTCTTACTACATATTTTAATTTTTACGTATATTCGCCGTATAACGCGCACTCTTTTTTTTTTTTTTTTTTTTTGGAGGAAACCTGAAAGATACTTGTGCGATGCTCTTATTTTTTTAAATCATTCATTCGAGAATTTTTCCCGGGCTTTCGAAGAAGGGTATTGTTGCTTGCGTACGGATTGAATGCACCAGTCGTTAAAAAGTTAACAAAATTTATTCTTTTCACACGAAATAAAACAAGATACTGAAATATTTCCTCAGAGATATTCGTACAATATCGCAATATCTCAAACGTTAAACAAAATTCAATTCAAATCAGATAAAGTTAATTGAATCTTACAGCGCTGAGTAAACAAGTAGCAGCTCACTATAAACAGCTATAACTACAACTGAGATGAGATGTTTTAATTCAGCTTTTATAAGCATTTTAATTATTTGCTGGAATATTCTGCTAAAACCTCAATTTTTCTCGATGCCAACAGCAATTACGAGATATTTATTTATTAAATATTAAGTGCACGCGTTCTTTTATTTTTACTTTTCCGACGTAGATTTCTCTTCAAAAATTGTCTGCGTTGCGCGGGAAAATAAAGCAGTTTTAATTACAATTCTAAATAAATAAGAAATCCGTAACAGTATATTGAATAGGCAAGGATAACGGGAACTGTATGTTTGTGGGGGAAATGCTTCAGGTATTAAGTAATTCTGTATAAAGGGTAGGTTGTATTCAATGCAGATGTGCACAAGAATGTTACTCTAGGTTTTTCGAGAAAACGGTGACATAATGTGGGGTATGAATGCAATTCTGGCCCGAATGAATTCGCTTAACTAAAAGTCGGATAGTATTTAGTGTCGCATACTGAAAATATTGATGAAACTCCAGTAATGTTTGATATGACAGGAGGAAATTAAACAGTTGATGGGACGTTTCACATACAAACAACAGGCCACAAAAGGTCTCACCTCACTATTGTGCCTTCATGCTTAGCAGACGGGAGAAAATTAAAATCATGGTGATTTGTAAAAGAAAGACGATGCCGAAATGTAATTTCCTACATGGTGTTCATTCATGTTAACTAGAATTTATGGACAGACGTAAACGATGTGAAATCGTGGAAAAGAAATGTTTGGCAAAAGTGTCTTATTTCCTTAAAGAATCCAAAAAGTCTTCTAATTTCGAACATATTCAAATCTCAACGAACGCTTAGTACGAAGAAATTGTTAAAAGAATACCATTACATACATGACAGGTATTCCAAGCGGATTATCGGCATTAGTTCAGCCTTAAGATGTATATATCAATAAATCATTGGAAAGAAAGTAAAGCTTGTAAAGTTTCGTTCCCTTAAGGTCATAAATGCTTCATTATTTCATAAACCACCATTTCAAATTTTTTGTATATGTCATCGTACTAGATGAATAATTTGTATATGCCGTCGTACTAGAATTAAACTATGATCTAATGTTCGGAAATATTCCAAATCCGGATCTCGGACTTTGTACTGTACATATATAAATGTACATATAGTAATGTGTATATTATGTTCATTTTAACAGTATTTGTTGTAAATGATCCAGCTAGACGTTTGTGTTAAAACTGAAAAGTGATATTGGATTGGAAACCCAAATAAGCAGAGTAGTAACATAAAGAAAATTATGTTCGAAAGATAGTAAACTATTTCTTTGATTTACTTTTTTAGATAGAAAACTCCAGTTGCCTAATCGTAACTGGAAATATATTTTCTCTAACTTGTGTATTTATTTTAATGCAAATGTTAGTTCCCAACCCCATTTATTTCTTGTATTTAATATCAGCCAAAGAATATACAGTTAAAAAAAGTTAATAAAATACCTCTTCTCCACAAAACAAAGTACAGAATGTTTTCGGCAAAACTCAACAATAATCTTATTTGCGTAACCCCTATTTCTATTTAGATTAAAGTAAGGCTGTGAAATTAATTTACCATCTCCTAACCGCGCGCATTCGAGGTGTAATTTCAAGCATGTCCGGCTAGCAGTCGGGAGGTCCGGAGTTCGAGTCCCGGCGAGAGCATTAGGCATTTTTCAAGTCTCCTGCTTCAATACACCTGATGAGTGTACAATATGGAACTAAATAGATTGATAATTAAACACGTAATAATTATTTTTATTTTTACGCTAGTAACCTTAAAGGAAGGTAGTTTTTATTCGCTTAAAATGCACATCCATCGTGCGAAAACTAAGTTTAAATAACATTTAATTTTCCTATTCGGCTAGTATAAACTAACAAATGTAATAATACAATAAATGCTGGCTTTATTGTTTTTTTACTACTTAATAACTGCTAATTGTCAACTATATTAATTTAATATGATTTTTAGCAATATATAGTATGAGATTAAAAATTCGTAAATAAGTTTTCAATTTTCTTCTAGGGTGGGGAAAAAGAGAAAGAGGAAATCTATTAGAAAATTTGCTGGACAGTTTTAGTTTATTAAAGTTTTTGATTTAATGAAACGTCGTTCAAAATATCATTGAACTCAAAAGATTTTGGAGATCATGAGAAATTGTACTGGCAAGTACTAAAACCTAAGAGAACCTTCAAGCAAGCAGCAAAAGATTTTTAATCATATCGAGTATTTGGTAATTCAGAAGCTGTTAAAATAGTAACGCCATCTGCCGGATAAAATAGTCGTCTAGCATGGAACAGAAGAATGTTAATTAAAAGACAGAAAAATTCAGGTTTTTTTCCTTTCTCAAATGATTAATGAGAACTTGAAAGATTAGAAAAAGCAATATCTTTTGTTAGAAGTTAATTGTTAACATCTTTGATTAGAATCAATAAACAGGGAGCATATTCGAGGAAGGATTTCAAAAACAGAACTCAGTTCTTACTGTAGGGCATGATTTGGGAGGAGTTGTGATAAAGTCTTAAGTTTTTAGTGATGTAAAAGGTCACGATAAATATATGTGTTACCGTGAAAGACTGAAAACTGATAAATGTCAACATTCACATACATAGTCGCTTGGTGTACCTCCGAAATATTTGCTAAATATTCTTAGTTCTCACTTACACCGGCAAATGTTGACATTCGCCATGCTCTGATGGTGAATGTTGAATTAAAATACTTTTGTTACGTTTTTAAAACGTACTTTATTAAAACATATTGTTGCGTGCGTACGGGTTCGTTATGGATTGAATGCTCAAAACGTTAAAAAGTTAACAAAATTTATTCTTTCCACAAGAAATAAATCAAAATGCTGAAATATTTCTTTAGAAATATTCGCACAATATCGCAATATCTCAAACGTTTAGCAAATCTCAATTCAAAACAGATAAACTAATTCTATCTCTCAGCGAAATCGCTACAGCATTAGGTAAACAAACAGCAGTTCGCTTTAAACAGCTACTACTATAACTACAACAACTGAGATGAGGTGTTTCAATTCGGCTTTTATAAGCTTTTTAATTATCACTAGAACAATCTCGATTTTTCTAGATTTTTCTGGATGGCAACAGTAATTACGAGATATTTATTTATTAAGCATTAAATCCACGCGCTGTTTTATTTTTCCAGCATAGCTTTCTCTTTAAAAATCGTCTGCTTTGCAAGGAAAAATAAAGCAATTTTACTTACAATTCTAAAAAAATCTGAAAGGGTTCAGATTTTAGATTACGTCCAAAGGGATCTTGCTTAATAATATAATAACTTGCCGAACGAAACAAACATTAAACTAAACCCAATACGAACACAAAAACCAACCCAATATAATTCCAATAGTCAACCCAATACAATTCCATTAATCCATCCAGTACAGACCCAATAACCAACACAGTACAATTCCAAAAATTCTAATAGCCAACCCAATGCAAATTCAATTACCAACAAAGAAACATAAGCACTAAATTGAAAAGTGAATCGGACATTTTTGTGAAACGACGCAAAACGCCCAAACGAAAGTAATAGTCCTTCGGGACTACATCCCTTTGGACTAATAAATAGCCAAATAAATATGAAATCCTTAACAATATTGCAAAATGTGTCAGAGTAGAAGAAAGCTAAGTAACAACACATGTAAATAAACTGTTAAACATGAAATGAGAAGTACATTCTAAATGAGGAAAAAATAACAATAAA
This sequence comes from Stegodyphus mimosarum, assembly GCA_000611955.2. Lineage (NCBI taxonomy): Eukaryota > Metazoa > Arthropoda > Arachnida > Araneae > Eresidae > Stegodyphus > Stegodyphus mimosarum. Next base: position 154,533 of record KK119479.1, read on the forward strand.
AAATAAAAAGGAAAAAAATAAAAAAAAGGAGGGAGAAAGAAAACGGAAAACCTGAAATGTTTCAGATTTTAAATTATGTCCAAAGGGGCGTTTTTTTAACATTTTGTGTGTTACCTTTATTTATTAAATATCATGTTCTTCGCACGTAAACCACAAAATTCAGTTAAAGAACAATATCGCAAACTAATTTTAAACTGAACATATCTTCAGAATTTCCTATACGCAGTTTCACGCGCTAGAGGTAATGTTTTTTCTGTACAACGTTGCCATTGCTCGCTTTAAATCCTTGACTTTGTTAATTAAAAATTCGTTAAAGTTTCACAAAATATGAAATCGATAATAAAACAAATTTCACATTTGGGCTTCCAGATGTCCATATTCGGATAGAAACGTACGCTATTCAAAATCGGATGGCTCTAGGTACCGTTGTTTTATCACAGTGCGAGAAACATTCATACATTGATGCAGATTGTTCATTATTTAATTTCTTTAAATTTAATACAGGTCTCTAATATTTGATGGTAACAATTTGAAAAGGGAACCGACATTAATAGTGAACCAACGCGAAATGCCAAAACGAAATTAATAGCCCTTCTGCGCTAACGCCCTTTGGGCTAATAATAAACTTTATTAATTATGTGACTGACGTTATGCAGTCTTATTTATACGAAAACTTGACCTGTTACGACACTTTAAATTGCGCAAGAGTTTCTTGCTTTTACAATGTCTCTCCCTCTATCTTCTCGGCTTCTGCTTTCGGCCTGCACCAGAGTATATCAGTGCCCCGAATGTTTGTGAATATAACCAAATATACAATATTTCATCTACGTACTTGGCATATGTTGAAATTCACTATCGACGTTCTACAATTGAGAATATCGACTTTCTGCAATTTCCGTCGTTCATGGTAACATATATTTACATTTTTAAGTTAATTTTGAAAATACCAGCACTAAAAATTAACCTGATAAAGCAACTCCTGGCATAATTAGCCCAAAAAGCGTTAGCCCAGAATGGCTATTAAGTTCGTTTTGTCATTTTGCGTTTGTTCACAACAAACGTCGATTCACTTTTCAAACTGTTTCCACTAAATATTACAGCCCTGTATTATATTTAAAGAAATTAAATAATGAAGAATCTGCATAAATATATGTATGTTTCTCGCATTTTGATAAAACCTCAAGCCATCAAATTTTGAATAACGTTCGTTTCCACCCGAATATGAACATCTAACGATTTTTTTATTAATAAACTCAACGATTTCAAAGCGAGAATGGCAACACTGTATGGGGTGGGGGAAAACATTTTTATCTCTAGCGCGCGCCGAACTGCGTATCGGAAAGTCTGAAGATATGCTCATTTGAAAATTATTTTGCGATATTGCTGTTGAAATGAGTTTTATGGTTCAAGTGCGAAGAACATGATATTTAATAAATAAAGGTAACACACAAAACGTTAAATAAACGCCTCTTTGGGTGTAATATAAAATCTGAAAGCTTTCAGATATTTTATGATGTATTTTAAGCAATAATTGTAGCTTGTACTTTTGTATTTTTCTAAACTTTTAAGTTAATTTTGAAAACGTCAACACTAAAAATTAACGTGAAAAACAACTCCCTGTATAATATTGTCTTGGTAGTAGTCAAGACACCTTCTCAGCGTCCAGTTTTATACGCCGTAGAATATGCTTAGTAAGAAATGGAATTTAGAATTCGAAAACAAAATCTTTCTTCAGAACAAAAAAAAAAAAAACTCCGAAATCAGTGGTGTAAGCAGAAGAGCGAAATCAGGCCAAAAATAGAAAAAAACATGTCGTTGAATCCCTGCCAAAACGGTTTAACCATATTAAAAGATAATAAAAATTCGCAAAATGTTACTGAAATTTTCATGAACTCTTTTTTGTTTGTTTATTTTTATTTGATAGTCTAGCGAACGTAAGCTATTACATTTTTAAATGTAATTTTCCGTTAGGAGTTAAGGACATTCATATGAGGGGTTCATTCATTCAATCAATGGAATTCAAATCCGTTTACTGGAACATCATTTGTTCATATTTTGATATGAACAGTTCAGTGAAACGGTTGACACCATTCGTGGAGCAATTCAATGAACCATTCAATTCACTCAATGGTTCATTCAAGGGCGTCTAATATAAATGCTATAAATGTGAATCCCGTGGGGTAATTTTTCAAAATCTAATGAAGACAGTGATTTTATTTTGTTTTCGAAGCTCAAGTGTGCAAAATTTCATTAAGATTAGAATAAAGATGTAGGTTTGTGTGAATTACGCACTCACATGAAAGCAAAAGGACATTCCCCTTTATATATAAAGGTATCAAGATGTAAATCAATTTATGTCATTTGTAGAGAAATAAATTACAGAATCTATACACATTTCTCATAAAATTATAAGGTATTTCTCCCGCCTTCTTCGCATGCCTTCGCGGTGTAGTGGTCTGCATGCTGGACGCGTAACCGAGAGGTCCGTGGTTCGATTCCCGGCGAAGGCGTTGTTCATTTTTCATGTCTCCTGCTTCGAAATAACCTAATGTCTCAAAATTATATCTTTTACTTTCTACAGAGAAGTAAAAATAAGAAAAGCATATTCATTTAATATCAGTCTTATACTTGTTAATAAGATTTCGTCTCCAACAATAGTTTTACCCCGCTAGTGATTAAGAGTGCTCAATGTTGGAAATTTACCCTAGTTCCATCCTAGCCCAAAAAGCTGGCTGTATGGTTGGTTTTTTAAGGTTTTCCGTATCTGTAACGTGAGTAGGAGTCAGTATCTCTTTGAATATCCTCTACGAAGACATCCCTGCCCTTAAACACTTTCGTGTGCCTTATCGTATTAAAAAAATCTGATGTGCACACCACATGACTTCCTTGTACAGAATATTAAATTATACGCATTTTTTCTTGCATTTCATTTAAACTTATTGGATTGAATTAAATCTTCTTCGTAGATAGCGCGTAAACCACAACAGAATAAATGCACTCTTTAAAATTCACTATATTTGTTTACGTGGCGACAGTCTGGCGCTAAGTTCTCTTAACAGCGTTACATCTGATTCATTTTATTACTCAGAATGCGCAAAAAGTTATATCATCCTAAGAATTATCTAATCGTTGCCACATGTTCTATTCAAATACTGTGATAAACACAAAACGATGTATAAACAAACAAACAACCAAAAAAAGGAACAGTTTTTCGCATACGATTCAGTATTTCTCTTTCAATTCTCACTTCGCGACAAGGCAAAAATACATAAAAACTCAAAATATCTATATTAAAAATTACCAAGTGAATCTTAAACGCGTATTTCCTCGAATAAATTCCAGAATGGAATAAGCATGATTTAATTCGCAATAATAAAAGAAGGTTTGTTGCTACGATACTTCGTTTCTCTAGATTGGCAACAAATCCACTATTCTGCTAAGTTTTAAATGTAAAAAAATTGTGTCTGCTGTAATAATAATAATTATAGGCTTAGCTGCACTTAAACAACTTTTAAATTGTTGATAATTCTACAAATATTGCACGCAGATTTACTAAAGGCATAAAAACCTTAACCGGCAGATAAGAACAACATAGTTCAATCATTTTTAAAGCAAAAAATGCACAACCAACATATAAGACTAAAAAAACTGAGCTCACTGAGCCGAGTCACAGAGTGGATATATATATATATACATATATTTGTATGCTTTTGGTGTGGCCGATTACAACCAAAATAGGAGGTGCACATCTACATGTTCTAGCAATCCTATATGCAAAATGTCAACGCTCTGAGGCTACTGGTTTTTGAGTTATGCGAGGTGTGTACGTACGTACAGACGCCACGAAAAATTCTCTTCAAAATCCATTTTAAATCAATTTTGTAAATTTTTGGAGGAAAATGAGCCCTTTATTCTGTCCTTGCATACTAATGTCACGCAAAAACATCGTTAAATGGCATTCGATAGTGGTCAAAATGGATATATTCGTTGAAATATAGTACCCGAAATTTTTCGCGATTACATACTTTCTTTTTACTTCGTACAAGGAAGTAATAAATTCAGAAGCTGGCATCACTTCATGAATTGTTTAAAAAAAAAAATAGCTTTCTACGATAGCCAATTGTAATGATAACTTCCTGTCCTACCAGAGGTGCTAATTTGAATGACCTTGGCAAGAGTTGTTTTTCACAACTGCCGGAGTCTATGAACTACTTGATTCGACCCTCTTTAGATCCAAAGTTATCGAAGTTTTCCAACTTCTAGGCTGCATAGTTCCTAAGCATTTAAAACATATTACTCAACTTCTCTTTAAATAAACATTGCACAACTGGTGTTTTTAAAATGATAACATTTAACTTTTTATTTGAACCAGCGGGCTACGGCCAAAGCAGTATTTATAAGTTATATGTACTGAAAAACTAAAAATAAAATGAATTGTTAATTTAATGTGGTGTATACAAAGTTGCTAGCTGCGACCAAAACAAAATTTATGAGTTCTGTGTACGCTTGAAAAGAAAGTGAATAAAAAGATTTCAGTAGGAATAAGTCAGTTCATTTTTTCCAAGCAACAACCAATTCGTGAATGATTTTTGTTGCCAAACCAGAAAACAAAAACTTTGCACACTTCAGGTTAATACGTATGACGTCATGATTTAAATTTAATGTAAAACAACAACTTTTTCTCAATATCAATAGAAGAATTAACATGGTAATAACATACCGTGCCAATTAGCTTAATCTCAAACAAAAAAATTGCCAACAGCTATTGTCTATAAATGCAGACACTAACGAAACGTTTTCGACATACTATGACGTCACGTGAAATCGCGTGCTTTCTGCAACGTTACAACATGGCCATTATACAGGGTGTATCAGAACAGCGGTGACAAACTTTCAGGAGAAATAGAGTGCACCTAGACGATGGGAAATCACATAGCAATGCATGGTCGGAAATGCTTTCCTGCGCGGTAGTGACGACACAAAACGAAAAAAAGGAAGGACACAAACAGTGAGACAAAACAAGTTTTACTATGTTTAGTAACAGCAGAATTCTGCAAATAAGAACAAAAACAAACAATCGTCATTAAAGAAGGTGTTCGAAATTACTACCCCGAACCGTGATGCAGGCCTCACTTCTCCGGCGCATGGAAGATCTGCATCACGAATGCGTGACGCACGGTTCCTGCATCATGGTCCGGGTCGTAACTTCGAACGCCTTTTTTGATGATGCTCGTTGTCTCTTTATGTTGGCTTTGCTTTGTTTTTGCTGTACTCCGAATAATAACGTATTTTCTCACCCCGTTCGTGTCCCTTTCTTTCTTATGTGCCGTCACTACCGCGCCAGGAAAGCGTTTCCGAGCACGTATTCCTAAATTATTTCCCATTGTCTAGATATACTCTATCTCTCCTGAAAGTTCGGAACCGCTGTACTGATACACCCTGTATAATAATAATACATTTAATGTTTGGCAATGCTATTTTTACTTCATATTTAGTAAAACTTGCAAATTTTTTAATAACAAACTTCACGATTTGAAAGCGAGCAGTGGCAACATTTTTCGAAATAAAGTAGATTTTTTCTCCAGCGAACGAGACTGTAGCCATTGGGAAAAATGAGGGCGAAAATTAGCGTTTTCAGAGTTTTTAATTAGTATCTCGGCTGATTAAAGTCGTACGAAGATGAGAATGGTCGAAAAATCTTCCCATGAATTTTTGGAATCTGGGGGCTCCTGTCTGGAAACTCATCTCCCCGCCGTTGCGCAGGAGATAATGCCTTAAACAAACAGATAGTTGCGCACAGATTTTAATAATATTGTTGCGTGAGTACGGGTTCGTAATAGATTGAATGCACAAGTCTGATGAAAAGTTAATAAAATTTATTCTTATCACAAGAAATAAAACAAATTCTGAAATTTTTCCTCTCAAATATTCGTACAATATCTCAATATCACACAGCAGTTATATTTTAAACTGCTAAAACGTTAAATAGAACATAGTTTAAGCTAATCCGATTATTAAACGGCATGCACGGAGAATTAAAATAATCGGAGAAAGCTAATCTGATTTCAAAATTACCACGGCTAAGTAAACAACTCATCCGAGATGTTATTCTCCGGCTTTTATAAGCTTTTTAATCAGTCACTAGAAGTTTCTCGTAATTTCTCGAGGTTTGCGTTATTTCAATTTAAATATAAATTACGAGATATGTGTGTATTAAATGCGCGTGCTCCTGTATTTTTACTTTTTATGCGTGTGCTGCATTATACGTGGAAATAAAACAATTTTAATTACAATTCTACCAAAAATAGCTAACTAAATATAAAATCCGTAACAGTATAGATGCTTGATGAAAGAAGCAAAAGTCTTAATAAATCTCAAATTTAGAACTCTAAAAACTAATTAGAAAAAAAAGTATTGGCAGACATTTTTGAGAAACCATCTGAAAAATTAAAACAGAGGATATGGCAGTCTTTCGAATGGTAAAAGCAAAATAATCTTTATTTTTCCTTCTATGTGAAATTCTTCATTTTATTTATTACATAGCCTTACTTTAAAAAAGTGGGAGAGCGGCTCTGGAGCAAGTGACATTTAACCGAATTGGCTTCTAAGAAAAGAACTCTTTTATCTCGATGTCGTTAAGTCTTCTGTACTCCGGAAGCGGACGAATCCATAATGAGCGGACGAGAGTTCAGTGGTTGTGATTCGCGAGAAATGTGGCTCATTAACTACTTTTAAACGAGCTTTTGCATTAATTGAAGTGCTTCATTTGACTCAAGATTCCGATTCTGCTAGATGCATTATTGTAATTCTCAGTAGAGTACCATTAAAATGGTTGGTGTAATTTCATATGTTCCCTCACTACTTCCGACATTCGTGAGTGCGAATGCTTTGAAAGTTGCGAATGTAGTGCTTTGATTATTACTTAGTTCTCTAATTAAAATGCGTGTTGTGGCTCTTAAATTACGTTTCTGATTATAGGTGTAAATGTAATGCGAATGAAATGCAAGCAAGGTTAGACTAACCGTTATCGACGTACTAATCAGCACATTTAGTTAGGTATTGGAAGAGTGTAAGGATGCAGGATAATTTTCCTAGAACGTTGCGGTAAAAAGGAGAAAGTTGCTTAGTTTCTTTTACGAAAATAATTTGCTTGCATAAGGTTCGTAAAGAGATATTCGTACAATATCACAATACCAAGGAATATAATCAATAGCTATACTTTAAACTACTAAAATGTTAAATAAAACGCAATCCACAGCACAGAGAAAGCTAATCCGATCAGCAATAATAACAGCAGCTAACTAAACAACTGAGCTGAGATGCTCTCTCTCTGTCTTTTTAAATCGGACACGTAAGAGAGTTCTAGCAATTTCTGGAAAGCAAAAGAGTATAATTACGGTTACAGCTAACGTAGTACTCAATTACATTTAATCAAATTAAATATAAATTACAGAGATAAACTTTTATTCAATGTTAAATGCACGTGCTCTTGTATTTTTACTTTTTCCGGCGTAGCTTTCTCATAAAATATATCTTGTGCTGCATTGCACGGAGAATTAAAATAATTTTAATTATAATTCTACTAAAAATTATCTAACCAAATACGAAATTCGTAACAATAATAATCGTACATTTCCTGTACTAGAAATAAGTAGCGAAACCGATTTGCCTCGTTCTTATTTCGATAGCTTTCACCTTTGACAATGTTTGTCTTTGATTTGTACTTGTCTGATTTTAAATGACCTCCACCGGAAATGTTATACAATATCAAAGGTTATTGTGGTCCAGATATAGCAGAATTTCCCGTTTTTTTACATTCTCAAACCTGAAATTTCCGGATCTTTTAAATTAAGGTACATTATCTTTCGCAAATTTTGTTTCGGATCATATATATCATTCAGACGTCACGGCCCACCAGCGACCGAGCGCTAAAGTCGCTGAACATTAGTAGTTCGGTCCGAGGTTTGAATCCCGCGAAAGGGCTGCCTGCATGGACTTTCCCCTTGTTTAGTGTATATACCAGCTAGTTTCCCTTAGAAAGTTGTCCACGAAGGCATCCCTCTCCTTAGGCAGACAGCACTCGAGGCTTTGCCGTAGTCACATAAACCAAACCAAACCTTTCTGAAGTTACATAAATTTAAAATTTTAAGGCAATGTAAAGTTCATGTGAGACAACAAACTTCTTGTCTGAGCAAACTCATGGTTGTCCATCATTTTGGGCTATATCCCCCTAAGTTACATTTTTGAACAATTCAGTTCCCAAATGGTGCGGTCGGGTTTCCACTTGTAAAATGACAGCTCATAAACTGTAAACACAGCGGAAAGTATAGCGGGATGGGGATCGACACTGGGCTCCGAACTTCAATCCGAGCCAGCCTGCGTTATCCCGGTCTGCAATTCTTAACATACTCAGTAGTATTCACTGTAAACGGAAAGCAACATGACTGTAGCGTCCTATCTGAAAATATCATTGTATGATCCTATCTGTAATATATACCTATATCATAGTCCTATCTATGTACTCATTACGTCTTGTCCGAAAATCTCATTACCTTGGTTTTAACTTCCTTCAATAGGGTCAAGTACGTGATATTATGGCACAGGGTAGAGCATTCTTAAACATTGATAGCCTAGATGTTGGTGCAAATTGTGAAGCATTATTCTCGTTAAACAAAAATACACGTGAAATTTTTGGGTCCAAAAATCTTTCGCAAGATCCTGTTATTTAAGATGTAGGGAATAATCAATTGATAGCCGTACAGCTTACAAAATTTTTCGTATTTTGTCAGCCATTCTCGTGCGATTAACAGTTCCTAATCCCCATCACTTACTCATGTGAGCGCTTCAGGTACTAATCTGATACTTGAAAAGTTAAGTGAAAAATCATTGCTTACATCAAATATATCAAATTATCTTGTAAATCATGCTGGGCCATTTATTAGCAACGAAAAATACAAACGCAGCAGTTCTTAACCATCTCCCTCCCCCCCTCCAAAAGAAAGTTAAACTTAGCTATTATTATTATTATTATTATTTTAATGTTGATAAACCAAAAAGATAACTAACTTCGGAAAATGATGTAATTTGTTTTGCTAATGAAATTGCTTAAAAAATATGCGTGTAGACATGAATTTATGAGTACCACATTTATATTCTGAATATTTGAAATTGTTGTGGATTTTTAAATCATGATAGTTTTCAGGATTTTTAAAATTGACTCTCTGTCACCTCTGAAGTATATTCATCAGCTAATATTTTTATTTATTATTATTTCCAATGACGGGCACTAGCCGTTATAGGCATTCGCCACTACTAAGGCTAATGTTCTTTCAATGAAATGTTAAAGGAAAAATCATAAAAATAGCGATAACTCCCTCAAAAATAAGCCAAACCATGTAAAATTTGAATATGTTGCCGAGTAAGTGTAGCTGAGTTAAACTGCAATATGCAAATTAGTGACGCTGCACTCGGAATACGTCATCTGCGAGGAGCATAAGTCCATGTTTGAGAGAAAGCTCACATATTTCACTGTGATAGTGACATCAGAAATCTGAGTTAGCCAATTCGTAACAATGACCTCCAGGCATCATTTGCCTGCAGAACTACCACGGAGAGCAGTGGGGAGACTAGAGGCAGGACAAAGTCAAACAGAAGTGGCCAGATGGCTAAATGTGAATCCTTCTATGGTTCATAGACTTTGGAGGCAATTTCAAACCACAGTTCGGCGTCTAGGAGGTTCAGCCAAGGACGGCCAACTGCTACGACAAGCGCCGATAACAGACATTTGACATTATGTGCACGCAGGAGTAAAACCCCTACTCCGTCTCTTCTAAGATCCTCCCTTGCTGCAGCCACCGGAAGGTTGGCGTCAACGTCAACTTTGCGTAGAAGGCTTCACGAAGGTGGTCTGTATGCGAGGTGACCAGCCATTTGCGTGCCGTTCACGTCACGCCATAGGAGGGACCGTTTGCAGTGGTCACGACAACATGTCCAGTGGACGCCTGATCAATGGAGGGCTGTTCTCTTTACGGATGAGTCCAAGTTTAGTCTAGAAAGCGATAGTAGGCGTTATTTGATATGGAGAGAACATGGAATCCGTTATCATCCGTGGTGGACGCACAGACCTCCATGTCTTTTCAAGGGGAACCGTGAATGCTGAGGTTTATAGAGATGACGTCTTTGATGCGTATGTGGGCCCATATGCCGGGCCCATAGCAAGGGAGTATCTAAGAAGAGTCGGAGTTGCAGTTCTATTCCTGCGTGCACATAACTTCAAATATCGGTCATCGGCGCTCGTCGTAGCAGTTGGCAGTTCTTGGCTGAACCTCCTAGACGCCGAATCTGTGGTTTGAAATTGCCTCCAAAGTCTATGAACCACAGAAGGATTCACATTTAACCATTTGGCCACTTCTGTTACACTTTATTCTGCCTCTAGTCTCCCAATGACTCTCCATCGTAGTTTTGAAGGCAAATGATGCCTGGAGCTCATTTGCCTGCAGAACGAATTGGCTATCTCAGATTTCTGATGTCACTATCACAGTGAAATATGTGGGCGTGCTCTCAAACATGGACTTTTTATGCTCCTCGCAGACGTACTCCGAGGGCAGCGCCACTAATTTGCATATTGCAGTTTTACTCAGCTGCTCTTACTTTACAACATATTCAGATTTTATACGGTTTGGCTTATTTTTGAGGGAGTTATCGCTATTTTTGTGCTTTTTCCTTAATTTATGATAGCTAGTGTAAAATAATATGTACTACAAAAATAGCAGTACGTTTATTAAGGTATTAATTACGAGTTAATGATCAAAATACTTTTAATGAGAAATTTTAGCTTTATGTTTTTTGATAATTTCATTTATATTTGGTCGTAAAAATGACAATGCTACTCTCATATGGTCTTTTACATTTAACAGTCTGGATCTTTTATTCGTTTTTATGTTGGTTAATACTGAAAATCCGAATTCACACAAATAAGATGTAGAAAATTGTAATAATATTTTTTAAGCTTTTTTGGCCATCATGGGATAATCGTATCTAATGTTAATCCAAAATGAATTAATAGATTCTTTCGAATACTTTAAAATTAATTCTCGATTACGAAAGCGAAATTAGTTGTTCTTCTTCATTCCAAGTTAATTCGAATACAGAAGTATTCGTTACCACAAATGGATTACGAACCCAATCAAATTTTTTTATATCTAAATTTGGGAAATAATCAATAATTCTCTCCTCTAATGTTGTCAAATGGTCATTAACAAATTTATGAATAATTTTATTAAAATCTTTTGGGACTGACTGAAACTTTTCCAAATTGCTTTCCTGAGCTTTATTCTCCCATAAAGTTAATTGTTTTGGGAATCTCAGCAGTTTATCTGTTGATTTCAATACACTTTCTTTCGGCCCTTGCATACTTGAATTTATGTTATTAAAAATAACGAAAATGTCTGATAAGTACGGTAGTCTCTCATCTGCGCGCGAAAATGCTCCGAAATGCGCTGTCCTCCAGAGCACCAAAATCGGCTTCGATAAAACAATTGGCGCGTTTATTAATGTCTTAGAAACCGAATTTCGGCAATTCTCATGTGTACCATATACTAGAATTAAACCTATTATAATTTTTACTATATACATTTCTAAAATTTGGCGGCACGCTTTATGAATTTGGCGGCACACAAAAGTGCCGCGGTTGAGAAGTGGTTGAGAATCACTGCTGTAGAGTGTTGTAGAATTTTTCGATGTCAAGAAATTGAGGAAATAGGCAATGCTCTCGGCGGTATTCGAACTTCGAACATCCCGAATACACGTCCAGCATCTTTCCACTTACACCACGAAGGCCACGGATAGGAGGGAGAAAAAGATTCAAAGTTCGTATTTTTGGAGTCTAGCAGTAATACTGTCATTCACAGCAGCGACATTTTCAACAGACCTGCTGGATCGAGAGTGTTGCTGATTTAATGTCTGTTGTCGAATCTGGGCCCTCAAATTTCTGCATTAGTCTGCGAACTGTTGTTTCATTTGGTGCATTTTTCCTGTTCAAAGATTGCCTTAAGCTTCCTAACAGTTAACCTTTCTTGTTCATAATCAAAACTTTCTGTTCCTTTGCGCAACGCTCCGTGACGACTAAAATGCCAGTGTTGCCAGGTGTAGTCTTGACATTCTTAAATCGGGACATTTACCTATTTTAAGTGCGTATGTTACCGACAAAGTATGAAACGCCGGCATTCTGTAGATTGCGTAGTTATTGTGTAGAATGCCGGACGATTGTAGGCAAAGTATGAAATATGAGAAATATTACATACTTTCCCTAGGCATTGTATATAATACCATTCTATATAATGGCAAATGCTATTTAGGCAAAGTATGGGAAAAAGGTTATGATAAAGGCTGTTATTCAAAAGACCTTCATTCCTCAAGAATACAAAAGTTATTGAAAAATTAATGAAAGAGTG
>KK119479.1:167031-210735 GCA_000611955.2 Stegodyphus mimosarum
GAAAGAGTGTCATTAAAAAACTGTTATTCGAAATATGTAAAAAAAACGGAGATAGTTAGATGATCTTGATACAACATAATAAATTTGTATTTCCTATCTGGCTGAGACTGGCAATCGGTAAGATCTACCTGACAACGGAAATTAAATTCAGAAACAATCATAAGTTTCACAACAATGTCCTTTTTAATACCCCCCTGGCAGGGCTCACAAAGGTGGTTGTACAGTTCAATATCATTACGTGTAACCTTTTCGTATTTAATTGAAAGTTTTTTCAACGTTCTGTTGCGTCGTCCGTGTCCAATAGTCAAATGAGTTTTCGTGAAGTACAGGAAATAACTCAATGTCCGTGACGTAATACTGACGCTTTCTTTAACAGGATCAGTGAATATACATCTGTTTTCCACAAACATCACATCCTGGCGATTCAGCAGCCAGTAGTCCCGGATTCTTTCTTAGTAGCAATTATGGCTTTTTTGTATCATTTATTAAATTCTGATAAGCAGTTTTGTTCTTCGAAACGAATCGGAAAGGTATTTCATATTTTGCCGGTTTGTCATTTGGCGTTCTATAGAATGCCTAGGAAATGTGTGAAATATGAATCGCTTCATACATTGCCGGCTAGATTTAGGCAGTGCCTAGGTATTCTATAGAATGCCAGATTTCAAACTTTACCGGTAACATGCACAAATATTTTCCATTTTTTTCAAATTTAAATATTTTTGGGGTCTTATTTTATATCCATCGCTTCTGTTGGGACACCCTATATTTATTTGCGTTTGGACTGACTTTCTTTTTTCATTTATCTGATTAATTACCATACCTAAATAAATTGCGCTCCGTCGGTTAATTCTTTAGTTCTTTTTTAAATGAATGATGCGTCAAAACATGATAAGAAAAGCCCACACAAATTCCTGAAAACCTTCCTGGTGCGCGTGCGTATGTTCTATTATGCATTATCTGTTCTGAAACGCTGTGACGGAAATTGAATTCCCTGTGAAGTAATGGAAAACTGAGTGACAGATCATAGAAGAGTCTACCATTATCGCTTTGAAGCGAGATTGGATTGTTTCTGCGGAATTTACGAAAGCCCGAGCAGATTGATTCACTTGTAAATGAATAACCATTTATCGCCGTTACCTGCGGAGACATCAAAATAATTACTTTTAGAATTACATTAATGCAAGCATCTCGGTTTGGAACACCTGAGCAAGGATCTTTTAACAAAGTGGGATTAGTAAGTTTAGAATATATTAATATGTGTCTTTTAATTTAAAAGGATCTATCTTAACTGATTCTAAACGAAGATTAAATTGTTCGACTAGAATGTAATGCTCTAAAGGGGTCTTGCTGCGTATCCTTTATTTCTTTTTTGATAGATATATTATAAATCAGTGATGGGAAATCACTATGAGAAAACTATGCATTACCTAAAAAGAAACAAAATCTTGTATACTTTAAATCTTTTAGGTAAACTTGTATATTTTAAACCTTTTAAAAAATATATTGTTACGAAGCACAGTAGGACTATCTGCCTAGTTAGAGGGGATTTTGTGGAGGACTTTTAAAAGGAATTGGCTTGTATTTAGGTTACACTTGGGGAAAACTGTTAAATCTCCCGTGCAGCCAGCTAGTATGCCGGGATTTAAACCTGGTCGAACCATCAGTGCTCACCGATTCTACCGGTCATCCAGCGGTGGAACAAATTAATCGAATTAGTTGGCAGAAAGTTTGAAATTTGCTTGTTAAGGCCCGTCTTTAAAACATATCGATTTAACAGCCAGCACTGTATTTTGAAGTTATTAAATTTGTAAATATATTCAATGTATTATAGTTCACAGCGAAGTGCGGACTTCGTATTAATATAGATAACGTAAATGTAAGACACTAAATTTGGAGCCTTTTTTTTTTCAGTGCTACTTCCTTCAAAATCTTGTTGGATGGGCTGAGTAATATCATTATATACAATTCATTAAATCTTCCGGCTCTCTTCAGCAGAGAGGTGCAATTGTAAGGATCTTAAGTTTAACTAACGTTTATTTTATTTTAAAACTTTACTATCGTCTCTTATTTTCCACTTCCGGCCAGAATTAACGCGTGAATTTGTTTATGCGAATTGTACTTGCTAATGCTTAAGTATTTAAGTTGTGGCTTTTTGCCAAGAGAGTAGAAGGAAGGAGAGAGAGAGCCCTCTTGCTACGAGTCTTTACGCGAGCTTGCCATCAGTTACTGTCCGCCTTTAAGGCCAGAGGTTTAACCCTCTTGAAAATTAAAGACGTATTGTAGTTTTCCGCAGGTTGCGTACTACAGAGATAGTAATTTAAAAGGCCAGTCTTAGTGCTAGTCGTCTGGGTAAAATATCAGAAGTTAGCTCGTATTTAAATTTTAGGTAGTTAGTAGCCTTATATTCTTTTACGTTCAGACCACAAGTGGTTGTCTTTGTATTCCGAAGTTCGGGAACGTTTGTAAAATCGATAAGCAAATAAAAGGTAATTTGAACCTTCCTTATCTCTGTTGTATCTTCTACACACGCACGAACATAGCTTTTAGTAAGCTCCCTATTCCTACGTAGGACTTCAGTTATGTTTGCGAAATCAATTAAAAGAAACACAAGTGCTGGTACAATTACGCGCGCAGCCCGACCCTCATGTTTCTGCGTACAATTGACTTATTTTCGCTGCCACCTTGACTGAGATAATAGTTAACTTAGCCGACTTCCGTGCCTTTGGATACGGAATGTAAACCAGCATAAAATCATCGATGTTTTTAAAAATATAGTGTCTTTTCGTCTTGTGGATATTTAAAATACTTTCGAACCGAAAGCCATCTCGAATGATTGGTGGTAAGGGAGACGGGTAGGAGATCCTTGGATCCGTCACCGGGAATATTCTTCATCGAAATTAAGACAAACTTGTTCTTTTACTTATAAGGTGTCCTAGTCCAATGACAGGCGCAATCCTATGTCTTCTGGCCACGATAGATTAGATCAAGATTGCAAATCTAAAACTAGATGTAAAGATCAGGAAATTTAGTCACAACAACACAATAAATTTTCGGTGCAAAAGAGTACTGTGAAGATGTTAATGCTTTCTAAAACTAAGGCACGTGATTGCCAAAGTTTACGTTAAGTTATTGAAAAGATTTGTATTTCTCAAGTTACTAAGATACAAGTTTTGCTTTTCCCTACCAGAAATCTTTGATATCACTGCCTGACCATCTGTTGCAAAACTGTGTCTTCGTTTTTCTAATTCTGTAATTAAAGTGACGTCATTGAGTTCAAGCGTTTGATAGAACCTAACCTTGTTTGTCTACTTACCTTGGTATTTTTCAGAAAAATGGCGCAATTAGACGCTAGATGCCAATTTTGAGTATATTTTTTAGCTAAATTGCATAAATTATATTGTGCCAATTTTGTATATATGTAATAATTTTAGTGAAATTATATATAACTTATAGTACCTCTTCTATAATATAACCTGAAAAGGCCTTAACAAAATATGAAGCATCTCCGGAAAAACAGGGTTACATTGATTACAAAGTCCATTTAACATAGAGATAAATAGCTATCTTGCCAAACTGGCGAGATAGCGCTAAGGTCCCAGTGGCTTTGGCGACTGATAAATTCTTGAAAGTCGCCAGAATCCATACCATCCCTCTACTCTGATAGCTGACATCCACAGTTTGCATAGAGAGAGGAAGAGTCGAAGGACTGTTCATATCTCCTGGAAAAAAGACACATGCTGGATACTAGGGGAGTGAGAAAGCCGATGAACTCTCCAAAGAAGCAGCAAGAAATATCAGTATTCAGCCTGTGCCCATACTGCTACCCAAATCTCATCTCCAGGGAGAGAACTGGGAGAAGACAAGTTAAACAATGGCAAGGAGAATAGGGTGCAGCTTCTCAAGGTAGAAGAGCCCATGTATTTTACCAAAAGTTTCCACTGATCGACTTATCTCTGACCCTTTATAGCAAGATTTGTAACGGGCCACGGCCCCTTCCCATAGTATTTCTGTAATGTCTCACGTAACACTCCGTGTCTGTGGCGAGGCTGGTACTCCAGAGCATTACATAACAGCATGCCCACTCACAGAGGCGGGGCACCTGCGGCTCCCAGTAGATGATGCACATTCATGCGCTCCTTTATTAAGCAGCTTGCTGTACTCAGAAAACTTAAAATCCTAATGAAATAATCGCAAGCTTTGGGACAGGATATTTGTCATGTTACCTTGTGCACTACAGATTCCTGTCCAATCTCCAGTACTAGTTGTCTTACGCCTGGGTGCCTCGTTGTATGGAACCCTGTACATGAGCACTCTGAAGCAACTAACGTATCCACAGCAACTTTGTATGTAAAATGCACCAGGCTAACTTGTCTGTGCGCGCGTGTGTGTGTTTCATTCGTTGTAGAACTGGCCTGTAATCAAGAGTAAAATTGAGTGTTCATTTTTTTTACTATAGTGTGAAATGTTTATGTACTTGCAATATCGTACGCCTGTGTAAAAGAAATATTATTCTAACTATATATTTCCAGTATTTAAACCTAGGTGCATATAAAATACACCACGCTAATGTTTAATTATTATTGCATAATCTTATGTAAAAGCTGCAGTGGGTGCATCAGTACACAATTATTGTGTGAAATGTTTAAATATCAGTTTAAAATGCTCAAATTTCCGTATACAACATCAACAAAAGTTTCTATTAAGCTCCTGATTCCGCGCTTGAAGTGGTAATGGTTGTATTCTGTCATACTGAGAAGAACTGCACAAGTGCTTTTGTGTAAAATGTTCTAGAACTGTAAAGCTTTTTTTTTGGGGGGGCGGGATAAATGCCATCAAGCTATTATCGGTTGTCATGCATTCAATCCATTACGAACCCATATACATGTAATAAGATTAATCTTGGGGCCGTTACACCGCATCTGGTGTCTAAATTATCCATCATTTAAAAAGTATGTATGGATGAAATCTTTTTTTAATTCACGGTTGATTAAGAAAGATCATTTTTTAAATACTTTTATTTGATTCAACTGTTTTATTGATTTATAAATGCTTATTTAATTTAAGATTGCCCTTGGAGTGCTTTGGCATTATTAATTAACTACAACTACATCTGAATTATAAATGGCACTAATGTATGAAAATTATTCATATAATAATGGTTCTATAAAGAAATAACAAAAAGGCAATTTATTTTTTCTCTTTTTATGCAAAATTATTAGGGTGTGCTCCATGAAATTTCATAGAAATTTTAATTAAGGGGTGAAATTTTAATTACAAAAATTTTTACCAAAGAATTTAATTAGCCTGAAGTCTTGAAGATTCTTTTTCTTTGCCATTCCAAGAATTCCAAGAAAATGTGCACATTATTCTTGTATAAAAACTGCTCTTCAAAATTAAAAAAAAAAAGTGTGTGAAACTACATCAGAAAAGAAAAGAATAAACTAATGTTCTACTTTTTTTAAAATATGAATAAAAAGGGGCAACGCTCTCCAATTATCGATTCGTTTTCATTCTACGTGTAACATTCTCTTAGTTCCTAAGCAGGTTTAATATTCTTAGAATGTGAAATCATTTTTGTTCTTTCGCAGAAAATGCAAACTTGAAACAGTTGTTCTTGCATATTTTTATGGTAGTTCAAAGTTAAGAGGTATGTTATTACATGCATTCATTTGTAAGTCTTGTTTTACATTCTGAATTCCATGTTCGTTAATTGTCGCTTCGTGTTCCAGTTTCCTATACAGAATCCTGGACTAGACGAAATGCTCAATGTTCTTGTCTTTTTTAGTTAGGAAAAAGGAATTGACGCAGAAACGAATGAGTGATCATAACGCCCTCTTTGCTGGATCGATCGCTAAAACCCACATGTCCATTATGTTGCCTCCTGAACAGCATTTTTATTTTCAATATTTGCCGGTATCAATCTCTTAATGGCAGCTAACGTTCTCATTCGAAAGATTAGATTTAAAAATTTACGATCTCCGTAATCTTGCGTGACTCATATGGGTTAGTAACCCTTAATAGGTCGAGTCGTATAATAACATACTTACAGAATTTTGTTTCCTCTTCTCCTAATATGTACTTGCAGTTTTTATTTTCATCTGGTATGTGTACAAATTGTAATTAATATTATGATGAGTAACTGCTCGTTCAACATCATTAACGATAAGGATTTGTTTGCTCGTGCAGTTTTTAAAGTAGAATTCCAGAACTGAAACAACATGACATATGATTCATAAGTCTGCAGTACCAAAGTGGAATGGTAAATAATTATCATTCTTCTGTCTCGTCCTGATATATGAATTACTCCGAGATCTATGCATCTGATTTATATTTATTTTATACTAGCCGAAGTACCCGAAGCCAGTTAAGTTAGATCGAGAGTAATATACGAGTATCTAACAACAGAGAGAACGATATCGCTGTAATCCTTCTGTAACAACGATGCAAAAAGTACGATTCGTAGTCATACATTTTTCAGTCTGATGCGAATCCACATAAAAAATTTCGATAGAAAAATAAATTCTATCTCATTATATCAGCCATAATGGCTCGCAGTTTTTAATGGTTTTCGTCTTTCTAACCAAATGTTCGTAAAAGCTCACGTTCCATCCAATATTTTACTTATAAACTTTAGTCGATTAAATGTGGCAAAAAAAAATGATCGTATATATATGATCAGATATTAATAACGCGAACAAACAAATAAATGCACAAACAGACATTCTTATTTATATATATAGATTTTGTAAAACTTAGAAATTTTTGATTAACAAACTTTACGATTTGAAAAGTGAGCAGTAGCAAAACTTTTCGAAATAATCATTTTTATATTCAATGCGCCAGACTATTGCCACTCGAAAAAATGAGTGGGAAAATTAGCGCTTTCAGATTTTTTAATTAATATGTCGGCTGATTAAATTCGTACGAAGATGGGAATAGTCGAAATTTTGGAAACGGGAATAATGTATTTAATGTTTGGCAATGCTATTTTTATTTTATCGTAAAACTTAGAAATGTTTTATTAACAAACGCTAGCATTTGAAAGCGAGCAGTGGCAACAGCTTACGAAATAAAGCAGATTTTCATCTCCAGCTTGCGAGACTGTTGGCGTTCGGAAAAATGAGGGCGAAAATTATCGTTTTCCGGAGTTCTTAATTAATATCTCTGATTTTAACTATTTTTTTTTTTGGGGGGGGGGGGGGCCGCAAAAATTTTGAACTCAGAAAAAAAAAAGTTTGTAAACTCAGAAAAGAACTGTAGAAAGTTTGGTACAGTAGTGAATGAGTTATCAGACGACAAACTAACAGACTTTTTTCTTTATATACAATGGTTATCGTAAATTAAGGAAAAATCATAGAAATCACGATTACTCAAAAAGTTACATGTAGAATTTTATGAAACTTACCCGCAATATAGTACAACACATAGTAAGGTATCAAATAACATAAAAAGAAATTACCAGACAATTATGGTAGTATAGAATAGCAGATGTATAAAATGAACAAATCGAAGGTGTCAGTTTGCTATAGGAAAAGTACCTTCAACATGGAATATGATCGCTTCTGGAAACAATACAGCACACACAGCGATGTGTGATGCTTTCAATTGTGCGGTCTATCAGTTCCATAGGAAGCGAGAGCCATTGTTCTTGCATAGCAGTTGCAAGCGCAGCAAGGGTCTGACGGAGCGGATTGAGAGCAGCTACTCGTCTCCCCTAAAGCATTCCAAACGTGCTCCATAGGGTTCAAGTCCGGGGATCGAGCTGGCCACTTCATGCGCATAATTGTTTCCTGTTGAAGATAATCATCTACGATGCGAGCCCTGTGTGCTCTTGCGTTGTCGTCCTGTAACAGGAAAGCATCACCTATTGCCCCGGCATATGGGCGCACAAAAGCATCGAGGATGTCATCTCTATAAACCTGAGCATTCACGGTTCCCCTTGGAAAGGCTTGGAGGTCTGTGCGTCCACCCAAGGAGATGTCGCCCCAAACACAGACACTGCCTCTTCCGTATACATCTCTTCCACGGATGTTTGACGGATGATAAGGGGTTCCAGGTTCTCTCCATATCAAATGACGCTTACTATCGCTTTGTAGACTAAACCTGGACTCATCCGTAAAGAGAACAGTCCTCCATTGATCAGGCGTCCAGTGGACATGTTCTCGTGCCCACTATAAACGGTCCCTCCTATGGTGTGACGTGAGCGGCACGCAAATGGCTGGTCGCCTCGCATACAGACCGCCTTCGTGAAGCCTTCTACGCACAGTTGACGTTGACACCCGGTGGCTGCAGCAAGGGAGGATCTAAGAAGAGCCGGAGTAGCGGTTCTATTCCTGCGTGCACATAATGTCAAATATCGGTCATCGGCTTTCGTCGTGGCAGTTGGCCGTCCTTGGCTGAACCTCTTAGATGCCGAATCTGTGGTTTGAAATTGCCTCCAAAGTCTATGAACCATAGAAGGATTCACATTTAGCCATCTGGCCACTTCTGTTTGACTTTGTCCTGCCTCTAGTCTCCCCATGGCTCTCCATGGTAGTTCTGCAAGCAAATGATGCCTGGAGGTCGTTGTTACGAATTGTCTAGCTCAGATTTCTATCACTATCACAGTGAAATATGTGGACTTTCTCTCAAACATGGACTTTTATGTTACTCGCAGATGACGTATTCCGAATGCAGCGCTACTAATTTGCATATTGCAGATTTACTCAGCTACTCTTGGCAACATATTAAAAGTTTATACGGTTTGGCTTATTTTTGAGGGAGCTATCGCTATTTTTGGGATGTTTTCTTAATTTATGATAACCAGTGTATATAGATAGCTGTTAATTTATTTGTGTTAGATTCTTGAAAATACATTATACGATTATGTAGCTGGTCATATAACAACGCAGAGTAAGTAGTGTATGTACCATTCGCAGGCTTGGCGCTGAGGCGTTTTGCTGTCCAGTGTAATGTATGCGAATCTTAAATTTTGTTCTCGGATTATTCATAATTTGTCGATATATGATCGAGAGTTGCACATTTTGCACATTTACCAGTTTTCAGAAGTTTTTTTTCGAGCGGGGAGGGGATTGTTTTTGTTGAATTCGTGTTAAGGAGAGAAAACTTTAAACCTTAAGGGGGTCTTACTTTTAACTTTTTAAAACTTAAACTCATACTCAATCTCTCTAGGTGCCGAACAAACTAAAACTTAAATATTTGATTACGTAAATCATTAAAAACACTTAAATTAAAAACACAGAATTTTGTTGTATCTAGAGAAAATTTGCGTGTTTTCTTTTAATTTTTAGTCCAAAGGGATTTAGTCCCGAAGGACTATTACTTTCGTTTTGCGATTTTGCGTTGATTCACTCTGAATGCCCGATTCACTTTTCAAATTGTTGCCGCTAAATGTTATCGCTCTGCATTAAAGTTTAAAAAATGAAAAATCTGCATAAATGTATGCATGTTTTTTTTTTTGACGTAGCTTTCTCTTCAAAAATCGTCTGCGTGCGTTGCACGGGAAAATAAAAAGAAATTTTAATTACAGTTCTAAATAAATAGCCAAATAAATGTGAAATTCGTAACAATATTCTCTAAAACTTTAACGAATTTTTCATTAACAAACTCAAAGATTTCAAAGCCAGCAGTACCAACGTTGTACAGAAAAACATTTTTATCTCCAGCGCGTGAGAGCGTGTACCGAAATTTCTAAAGATATGCTCAATTTAAAATTATTTTGCGATATTGCTGTTGAACTGAATTTTATGGTTTAAGTGCGAAGAACATGGTATTTAACAAATAAAGGTAACACACAAAATGTTAAATAAACGTCCCTTTTGACGTAATTTAAAATCTGAAACATTTCAGATTTTTTTATTTTAACTTGCATGTAATGTTTTCACTTTTTTAATTTAGAACACTGGACCCAATAGTATTTTAAGTTTCACAACGCAAGATTTAATTATTCTGTTGGAGCCAATTTGGTCACTGTTTACTGTTTCTTCGAAACCAGTTTTTCCTGTAGATATTGTGTTTATCATGTATGTCACAAACTTTACATATTCATGCGATTTAGAATGGTTATCCAAATTAGACTTTCATTTGATATTGAACTTAAAACGTAAACACTAGTTTAAAAACTCCAACAAGAAAATGGTGCCGTGACCTCGCGACTGGTAGACCACTATTTATGTGTATTTTGTATTATATACTTAATTTCTATTTTGTGTATACTTATGTGAATATTGTGTTTTGAGTAGAGCTGGATTTTTATGTTTGAGCGTACCTAGCTCTTTGACACACTTATTTAGTTAATTTAAAGTTGTGTGTGGTAATTGCATTTTTATGATTTGATTTTGTTATTTGCATTTTTGTAATTGATTTGGTTATTTGCACATTTTTTTTAAGTGAATTGTTAAATGTCAGAACGATTGTTAAGTGTTAATTTAACAGCGATTTTTTTTTAAGTTCTTAAATTGTGTTAATGGAATCTGGATTTTTATGTTTGAGCTCTTTGACACACTTTTTAGTTAATTTAAAGTTGTGTGTGGTAATTGCATTTTTATGATTTGATTTTCTTATTTGCATTTTTTTAATTAATTTGATTATTTCGACATTTTTTAAAGTGAATTGTTTAATGTCAGAACGATTGTGAGTGTTAATTTAACAGTTTTTTTAAGTTCGTAAATTGTGTTAATGGATTTTAGGGAATTTTTATAACAGAAATTGATTAGAAATTTGGATTTTATTTTGAGTATTTCAGTTCTTTTATTAACGTTAATGCTGGTTAGATTTGTAAAGTTGCGAGGGACCAGTGATGGTGTGTTTAGAGATTTTACTGATACTATTTTTAGATTTTAAGTTATCAGCTTGAGTGAAGGTCTTGATAGCTTTAATGAGTGTTCAATATTTTTCTGCTTCTTGTTTAGCCGTTATGAGTTGTTCAAGTAGTAATTAAGTTTCTGCCTAATTTCTGAGTTTTGTAGTTTGGTGAATAGTGATTATTTTTAGTGAGAATTGCTTAAACATTTAGAGTTTAGTGCTTTACGAGAATTTAGAATTGCAAATTTATGAGAAATTTTTGTGGCAATTTATTTTTGTGAGAATTTGTTTTGTGACAAGGTAGAACTATTGTGTTGTAAATTATGAAACTAGAATATTTACTCTTCTACACTCATTGTACAGGCGTTCAAGTTAAGGGCTATCTTGGTGAGAAAAATAATTAGTAAGTAGTGTACTTGTTTTGGAACCGTGAACTAAATTGTTATTTGATTAATCAATTTGATATTTATTACTTTTCTAGCATTTGTCACTGGAGTTCAGTTCCTGATTGAATTTGTTGCAGATTTAAAGTTTAATTCTAATTCGTATTTTAGTTTTGTGCTGAATAAGATCGTTGGTGTGAATTGAGAATGAATACTTATACGGGAGACTTCAGGTTGCTGGAGCAGTTTTTGTGAATTTGGTATTTTGAATTTTTATTTTGGTATATATTATGCATTTTCAGTTTATTGCCAGCGTTTTAGACTCACAAGACTTGTTGCTTGTAAGCATGTGTAGAGACACTGCCAGGTTTCGGTGTGGATTTTTCCTTGGGAGCTTAGTGTACAGATTTGTGGATTTTTAGGTTTGGGATGTTGAGTTTTAAAACACTTCCTCCTTGATTGAGATTTTCACATTTATTCCTCGCAGGATTTAGTAGTCTCTTTGGTAAATTTTTGTGTTAATGCTAAGGACTGCATCTCACAATTGCAGTGCATGCACTTTTGTTTCTTAACAAACAGGCTGCTGTCTCGTTTTCTAAATTTGGGTTTTTGTAGGTTTCATTTTTGCTTTGAGCGTTTTTGTATAGATGTTGCTCAATACTGCATTTTCTCAAAGCAGTGCACATTCCCTAAACAGCTCTTTATGCAATTTTATGTTTCATACTGTCAAACTTTTGTGGGTATTTTTGTACACCTTTTGTTATTTTGCGAATTTCGGTGTGCGTTCTTTAACTTGCTTTGATTCATTCTTGGCGTATTCCTGGTGACAAATTTGTTTACAATTTTTCTGTAAATGGGTTATTTATGAATTTTGAGTAATTTTTGAAGTATCTGGATTTTTTTTCTTTTGCTCTTTGAAGAAATATTTTAATTTTTTCGATTTTATGTAACTGGGCTTCTTTGTATGGGTGGTATGCACACGTTTGAGAGGTCTCTTCGGTTTCTTGGTTCTTCTTTAGGGAGTTTTTCGGCTGGTTCGAATTCTCTTTTCTTTTGTTGAAATCAAATTGCAATTGAATTTATTTTTGTTTTCCTTACTAGGGGACGCCTCAGTGTTTTGGATTACTATGGTAAGTTACTGAGTTCCGTTTCTGGAGTTTTCTCTACGTGTTTGTACTTTTACTGCAGTTTAGAGGTTAATTTCTTATAAGCGTTTCTGGTTCATGTTACAGTTGGTTAATTAGAAATAAAAGCATGTATTTTTTTTATTCACTAGTGGTTTAATTTGTATTTGGTTTGTGAGCATTTTGTTTACCAAGTTAATAAATAAGGGTATTTATGACACTTCACTCCTGCTGTTTGTTTTGAGTTCGGTTCATTTGAGTTGTAACTAGATTTTTGCTTTAATTTGCTTAACTGATTGCTTTGTGTGTAAACTTAATTTTTTTTTATCACTGATCTCCGTGACAACTAGTTAAGTTGAATATTAGTTGGCACTTAACTTGCATATATTTTTGGAAATGCTGTTTTTCTGCAAAACTTTTTTTGCACAAAATTTTTTTTTCCCGGTTCGTGGGGGGAATGTTGTGTCGCGAATTCTGTGTTTTTAATTTAAGTGTTTTTAATGATTTACGTAATCAAATATTTTAAGTTTTAGTTTGTCCGGCACCTAGAGAGATTGAGTATGAGTTTAAGTTTTAAAAAGTTAAAAGTAAAACCCCTTAAGGTTTAAAGTTATTGTTAAGGATCCTGGTCACGGCACCATTGTTAAGGAGAGAAAACTTTAAACCTTAAGGGGTTTTACTTTTAACTTTTTAAAACTTAAACTCATACTCAATCTCTCTACTTGCCGGACAAACTAAAACTTAAATATTTGATTACGTAAATCATTAAAAACACTTAAATGAAAAACACAGAATTCGCGACACAACACTCGAGAAAAGTGCTAAGTGTGATTCCCCTTCGTTTATCTTCCTTCAGTTTATATTGATCATATGCATAAAATATATTCTTAACTGTTTACAATACATAAAAGTGAATAACAATTAATACATAAAGAAAAAACCTGATGTGTACACCACATGACTTCCTTGTGCGGAATATTAAATTATACGCAATTTTCCTGCATTTCATTTAAACATAATGAATTAACAGCTAACGAATTTTGAATTAAATCTCTTTCGTCGATAGCGCATAAACCACAATAGAATAAATGTGTTCTTTAAAGTTCACTATATTTATTTACCATAGCCACACTTCGGCTCTAGGTTCACTTAACAGCGTTACATCTCATTCATTTCATAACTTAAAGTGAGCAAAAATTATACCCTCTGAAGAAGTATCACAAGTTTCATTCAGATAGTATAATAAATCTAAAATGATGTATAAAAGAAATTAAACAAATAAAAAAGGAACAGTTTTCCACAGACGATTCAGCGCCGCTTACCTAATGCGCATGCGTTACTAATTAATTCAGTTGTTACTTCACGGTAAGGCAAAAACGCGTAAAAGTTCAAAATATTTTCATTAAAAATTGAAAGATATATGAAAACATAAAACACAAAGTACAATTAAAAAAAACAATTTTTACAATTAAAACTACGTTATGAATCGAGCATAATTTAATTCGCAATAATAAAAGAAGACGTTACTTTATTGTTGCGAACCTTAGTTTCTAAAGATTGGCAACAAATCCACTATTCTGCTAAGCTTCAAATATAAACAAAAATGTGTGCTAACATAACCAAAAATTAGGCTTAACCGCACTTAAAAAACTTTTAAATTGTAGATAATTCCACAGTTATTGCATGCAGGTAACTAAAGGCATAAAAATCTTAACCAAAAGATAAGAACAACATTATTCAATCATTTTTAAAGCAAAAAATGCGCAGTTTACAAACTTATAAGAATAAAGAAACTGAGCCGAGTAACAGAATGGATATATACATATATTTATATACTTTTGGTCCGGCCGATTGCAACCAAAATGTGAGGTGCACATCTACATGTTATAGTAGCCCTATATACAAAATTTCAACGTTCTGAATGTCTTCGTTTTTTGATTTATGCGAGATACATATACGTACATCGCACAGACGCCACGAAAAAAACTCTTCAGAATCCATTTTAAATCAGTTTTATGATTATTTTGGGGGAAAAGAGTCTTTTATTCTGTCCTTACATACGGATGTCACTAAAAAAACATGGTTTAATTGCATTCGATAGCGGTCAAAATAGATATTTTCATTGAAATATGGTACCCGAAATTTTTCGCAATTACACTACTTCCTACTACTAATTACTTTGCTTCGTACAAGGAAGTAAAAATTGCTTTATTTAACTTAATAGTCATAAAAATAGTAACAATCAATTTCTTACGTCTCATGGAAATTAAGAAACAAATTTTTTTAAACGTTCAAATGTCATATTTAAATCCTAGCATATATCATTGCATGTTAATGAGCAAAGATACCAGTTGTTAAAAGGAACAGGAAAGTGTATTTAATATAATTAAATCCTTTTTTTTCTCACATCTGAAAAGAAAATATATGATACCATCATATTTTTCAGCATATTTTCCAAATTACATAAAACTTATACGTGAAAAGTAATCTGTTCTAACCTGGTTGGTGTGACCCATAGGCTATCTTTGAGTAATGCAGCTCAAAGTTGGACCCCCGCAGTTATGAAAACTAGCTGACTGTAATTCCTATTAACACTCTTTATTGGAAGGAATTCGCAGTACAACTGCTTCTCGTAAAAAGCAACGCTTGTTCTTTAACTTTTGATTTTTAAAGTGATTATCAAATAATAACACGAAAGTATGAAAGTATTATGGCCATATTTTTATAGCTTCAAAATACTTCATGCAAAAAAAAAAGTTAGTTATTGTAAGCAAAAGCATTTTTGTACATCCATTTTAATCTCTTTGCTAGTTACAGAATTTTTGTTCGCTCTTTTGAAGAAATCTTCTCAACGCTCTGTAGTGTTTCGCGAACAAAATGGTAGAAAGCTATGAAGCCTCATACTTCTAGTTCATACTTCATTTGAACTTTCCTCAGCAAACACTTAGAATCAAACGTTAGGCTGCAAATAATTATCTGTTGTATTAAATACAACTAGAACATCTTAAAATCATCATCAAAACCATGGCTATAACAAATATGTAAAGAAACCCTAAGCAAAATTCTACAGAAGCTTTTCATGTGTTTGTATAAATGATACGTGCCTTGGTAATTTTTACATTTGGATTATTGCTTGTTAGAATTACTTATTAAGTTCATATTTATATTCCATAATATTTAACATCCAGAAGAGTTGAGTAATAATTGCTGAAACTTTAATATCGATAAAATGCACTTAAATTAATAAACAATTTCGAGTTCAAGAAATAACGCTACATGTAGCTCCTTCAAAACGTGAAAAAAATGGAATGAGGAAATTGACTTATCACCTGCATTTGTTGCCGCTGTGATACGGCGGAAGCTGGTGGCTCTCCTCGAGAGGCTGCGCATTATCATCAAGAATTGAACAGCATCAGTGTTCGTGTGCTGCCATCTATGTGTGAACATTGTTATTAGAAGTTCTTCATGCCGTTACTCAACTTATTTCAGTTGAGGAAGGTTTTGGTTGCGTTAATTTTACTAAGAATTTTCGTCCAAAGCATGGTTTCAGAAAATCAGTTTCATCTTAAGCCTTCAATTAACTTGTCATGATATTAGACAGAATTTCATGAATCAATTTGATTTCTTCACATCGGAAACATATGTGTAGGTCAAGAGAAAGAAAAGAAAGACAGGATGTGCTTAGATATTGCTCGAGCAATGTTTTGCGTCATAACAAATAGGGGTTAAGAATTGAAATGGTTACAGGAAATACAGTTATGAAGTGAGTTTTGTAATCTGCCTCATTATTAAATGCGGAAGAATTTAGCAAGAGTACAATAAAAGTCTTTCATAACAAAATTGTTATTAATATTGCCATTTTGAAGTCTTTAAAACATAAATTGCTGGCAAGCGCTTGATTCATCAAGTAATGTCAATGAATTTAAATTTTCAATGATCTAGCTAATCATTATCATTTTAGCAAATTCAAATATTGTTCCTTCATTTTGTAGCAATCGAAGGTTAGAAATTAATGCAGAATTTATATGATTTTTCTGCATTATGTAAATCAAGGGTTCTTCAAGAGAAAAACCTAATTGGCTCGTATTAATTCATTTTATTAATTCATTTGTTAGTAACAATATATTTGAGGGTGCCCCTTGGCGATTTTTGGAGATTGGCCTGCAGGGCACAATTTCAAGATAGCCAGTACATAAAACCAAAATAACAAATCAAAGAATTGCACAAACTCTATGTCCATGTAAACATCGATCTATTTTCACTTAAAGAAACATCAGACAATTGCAAAAACTCAGCATTGTGCACTGCCTTGACTTTGTCCATGTATACATCTATCTATTTTTACTTTAAAAAAATCAGGATAATGATGACGTCATATAAGGTTAAAATAAAGTTACCCATTGCCAAAATTGAACAAAATTTGTAGCTGATAGAAGCTCAATAAACTGCATTTTAAATCACACAATGAAAAATAACATAAAAAAGGAAATGCATGGTATCTCATATGTGTGCTACAAAAAAGGAAATATTGACTTACCTTATTTAGAAATTTCTGTGTCTTCAGTCTGTGGTGCACGAAATTCCTTAACAGCATCTAAAAACTTTTTTAAATTATCTGAACTAAAATATACATATTGCTGTCACTACATAAATTTACAAAAATATCCTCCATAGTGTCGGACTGTCAGTGGTATTTCTTTCAAAAATCCCTTTTTATTACATTCTACATACCTTCGAGAATGTTGATATGAGCTCCAGTTTCCGGATCCTTAAATTGCGATGCGAATTTTACTTAGAAGTGAACGAAGCCATTATCAAAAAGACAATCGTATGACTTCCAGCAGTTATATATGATCATTGTTCAGGTAAAATATTCCATTGAATTACATCCAACGAAGTTTCGTTTCTTCTGTCCTCAAACACTTCAAAAAAAAATTCTGCTCTCCCATACTTTACCACTCACCAATACCCAGTTTACCACTGGCAGCCATTTTATGATGCAAAGCACAATATACTTCCTAACCGACAGCCAATGCAGAAATAAGCCCTTACGAATCTTTTCTCATTAGTCAAATTCACCACAATCACGCAACTAATCACATCATAATAGGGTTTCCATAGCATTCAACTACTCAGTTTACCATAAAGGAAACAACAATTTGGTGATATCCAAGGACACCCTAAAATATAGACTAATTCATTTGTTAAACTAATTTAAACAAAGAAAAGGAATGCTTATTCTAAATGTCAAAAATGCAACCTACTAGAATCTTGTTGATTCCTTTATGAT
The DNA here is from genome assembly GCA_000611955.2 of Stegodyphus mimosarum. Lineage (NCBI taxonomy): Eukaryota > Metazoa > Arthropoda > Arachnida > Araneae > Eresidae > Stegodyphus > Stegodyphus mimosarum. The sequence goes on from KK119479.1 coordinate 184,632, forward strand.
TCTTGCATTCCGAGGCAAACTACAAGTCAACCTAAGCTTCAGATCCTGAAGCATGAGCTGATTGCATAGGTATTTTCATAGTTTTGCATCATTGTAACATGAATATGAGCCATTTTCTGACTCAGAAGTTCTCCACAAATGATCTCTTCTCTGATGCAAATAGCCCTAATATAGCTTTTCCGTAATAAATATAATAAAACAAATGCAGATTCAGCTCTGTCATTTTGATGTGTCCTAGCAGTTTTCCAATGTTGTTGGTTTTCTACTTTCATATTTGTTACCATTGAACAGCTGCAGTATTTTTAGGATATTCATATATTTAGTTTTGTCACCATCTCATTTTTATTAACCCCAAATACATGATGCCAAATAATCCTTTAATCATATTTTTAATCATATGCCTTTTAAAGTATTAAAAGATTGCTATTCTAAATTAAATTATTTTTCTTTGCAGACTGTGCGCCATGGTTTTCCTTTTCATCCGACAGCTGTTGCCTTTGATCCCATCCAGAGGCTTCTTGCTATCGGTACCCATTCTGGTTCACTTCGCATGTATCCTTTTCATTTCTACTCATAGATGTCAATTTAGACTATGCAAGTTGATTTTTAAATTCTGGTAAGCATTATTTTCCTTAATTTAAAACAGCTTTGGTAGACCAGGAGTTGAATGCTTTATGGAACATAGTGATTTTCCCATTCTTCAACTTTTGTTCTTAATAAATGAGGTAAATCTTATTTATTAAAATTTTTCTGTTAGAATGTTGTGAATAAAAAATGAAAGTCATTATTTTGATATTTTAGGGGGCCTTGGTTACTGTGACCGGTGACGACTATTTACACATGTGCAACTTGAGACAGAAAAAACCTGAGATTGCACAGTCCTTAAAATTTCAGAAAGAAAGGTATGTGTTCAAACATTTTTGGATGTTTTATATGTCAACAGACTAGTTTCTTTTTTTTTTCTTTTTTTTTGGGGGGGTGGCGGGGGAATAATTAATACTTTGGCATTCATTGGTGAACAATGCTGAGTTTTCAGTTTACATGTTGTCAGACATTTGCATATACCATATTTCCTTGCATACTTTCTCTCTCACTCCCTTCCAAGGTTTTCGTTCATGTTTGTCAGTTATTTGTGTATACCGTATTTCTTCATGTATCTTCTATCTCTTTTTTTTATTTATTAATTTTATCCTGTGAAAATGAAAGAGGGGAAATTATGTGAATAATTTATTTTTTGAAGGATGTGGTTACAATAAGAGCATAATAAATGAAAAGTAATTGTGGATAAACTACAGGTAACTATCATAATATTATTTCTTTAGAAGAAACCTGTATAACAATAAGAATACATAATATAATATTAACATTACAATATCTAATTGGATATCTACATTTCTGTTTCTTGTAACTTGGATCTCGCTTATTCTTATTTTTATTTCTGCTACTCCTTAGGCATGAAATAATCCATAAATAATTAGAGTGGGCAAATATGATGCAGACTCAACAAATTCATACACTGAATGTCAGGTCATGTTGCTTTGCTTGCAATTAGTCAGTTCTTATAATTTTCTGGTATAAAATGCAGTTAGAAGAGAAAGGTTTGGAAAGATAGTTTGCAAGGATTTGTCTTTACTAATAAGATGAAAACAACTGCATGGACGAATTCATTTTAAAATTTAAGGGAGCTCATTCTCTGAATGCATTGAGGAAAGAAAGTATTACATAAATGATTTTTAAATTTTAAAGTAATTTTCTGAGATGTAAAATATGTAAAATGAAAAATATCACATATAATTACAGTAAAACTCCAGCTATTTAACTCTTCAATTATTTATCCCATTTCCTCCCTCCCCTAGGTGAAATAAATTTGTTGGTATTCATTTACATGTCATTAATGCTTTCATTTCTTTAAGTAATTCAGAAAGATATTCCAATACCATACATATTTTAGGAAGGTTTTTAAAATAATCGATTCCTACTAAATTATATAAAAAAACTGAATAAGAAGATCGTAGACAGATTGCAGAAAAATGTTCAGTTAAGTGAACTTTAAGCCTATCCAAAAACAAAAAAACAGATAACTTTGTCAAAACATGGCCTTATTATCCAAATCTATATATATTAGAGTATTGGTATTCAAGAACTGTAGCTGTAAATTCATAACACCAGTATCATCCATCTGTCTATAAACTAATAAATTTGAAAGGTTGATACTTTGTTCACTAACATCATTAGTCTTTAGATTCTCATCTGAACTTTTGCCTCTTTCTTTGATATGTTGTATTTATATGAGATTCATTTTCATCACAGCTCTTCAAATCAGACTCATTCACCAGCTGCAGATTTTTATGCTCCCATCATAAAGACAACAAAACCTAAACCACTTATTAATATTTGAAATAGATTGGGGAAATTAAAGATTTTCTAGACGTAACAACTTACCGATTTGGTTCACTTATTTTTCTGTCTGCAATGTTATTGCTGATTTATTTTAACTTTAAATTCTTAATATTCTGCAAAAAGATAAAAGAACAAATACATTTTACTTGTGTTAAGAATTTTTTTTGTATGTGTTCTAGTTAAGTGCATAGTGTTCAGTTATTGATATTGCTGCTGTCAGTAACTGATGCGATGTGTTTAGGACATGCCAGATGTAATTGGCACTAGCCAATGTGAAGCATTTAGTAGGTGTCAAATGTACCTAGTACTGGTCATGAAAATATTAAATGGATTTAATATTTGAGGCTTAAATATGGGGCTTTAATGCCTATGATCACCAATCAGTGTATGAATAAAAGAAGCTTTTTGTTGATTATCTTTTGAAAAGAATATCATCTGCTGTCAGAAACACAGAATTTTTCAAGTAGAATTTCTATTTGAGAACTGTTGCTTGCTAAACTTGTGTATAAGCCATTGGAATAAAAGTATGTTCGAGATAGGAAGGGAAGTTACGGATCCAACCAGAAAGTGCTGTGACATAATTATTTAAGTTGGGGGGGTAGTGGGGAATAGCACTTATATCTATTCTCTCCTTTGTAAACTGCAATGATCCACAGAGTCTTCTATCTTATACAATGTGTTAAAAATAGCAGTTATGTCACCTGCTGAGGAAAACTGGAAACACTATTACCTGCAGATTTTTTATCCATATCTATTACTGTAATGACTGGACTAAATATGTGCTCCAGTCCGGTTATAAAATACATTGTATCTTTTTTGCAATTGAGCGGGATCACTTCATAGTTTTTCTGCAGGGTGCAGCATAGTATTTGCAGATGCAGCTATAGTTCAAGTGAGCTTGTTACATTGAGAGCAAAGTTTATGAGCTCCAAATGATTTGGAGGGTACATATGGTAGTCTTTGTGAATTCGGTGGTATATGAATGAGCCCAATCATAAGTGTCAAAAGGGTTGATATGGATATAATGTAAATTACTCCTTTGAATCTGTTTTCCCTTCATAAATACTTCAGTGCACCAGCATTTCAAAAAAATTCCTATTTTGATGTTTAATGAAAAAATATATATCTTTAACAGTCATTCTAAATTTTTTTAGACATTTTGTTGCATTTCTGTACATTATGCTATGTCATGCTGCCTTATGTGCCTGCTCATTATATTATTTGGCGTGTATGGCCATTTCATTAGACTTAAAAACACACCAAATAATCCAGTTTATCTTTCAGCCTGACATATCTTTAATCTGTTTTCTAGATATAATTGCTTAACAAACTGAACAGTTTCAAAAACAATAAATGTATTTCGTAATATAAATGATTTATATTTAAGAGGCCCGCCAGCGGCTGAGCAGTGAAGATGCTGAACACTGCCAGTTTGGCCTGGTGTTTTAATCCTGGTGAACGGGCTGGCTGCATCAGCATTTTCGGGGTTTTCCCCCCATGTCTAACATGGATATGAGCCAGTTTCCCTTAAAGTCCTCCATGAAGGCATCCCTTCACTTAGGCAGATATCTCTCGAGTGCTTTGCCATTTTTAAGAGTGCAATAAATTCTTTTTTGACCAGCACCAATTGGAACTCACCAATTCTGAATTCGAAATTTTGCTGGATAAGTGAATATATATTTTAAAGATTTATATGCTCATCTTTTGTGATGCCATCTATAAAAATTGCAAATTTATGTTTTTTTATGTACCAGGTCTAATTAAATAAATAACTTCAAAAATCATAAGGATTTCTTAAAACACGTGTAATGATTTTATATTTTGCAAAATCAAGTTTAAACAAAGTAAAAAAATAATAATACATGCTATTACATGAAAATTAATGTGAATTTCTGAATTTCTTAGTGCAGTGATATAACTTTGATTGTGTGTCTGCATACAAAAGGAATTTTTATGAAGTTCCTGTATATTCATTCAAATATCAATACCATGCATCCTAAAATATGTATGGCATGTCTTTATCCTACCTGTGTCACAAAAAACTGAATTAACAGTTGTGTTATATTTCATTAAGATAGCCCATAGCAACACCATATGGACTAATATGTATGCAAATAAAGTTTGTTGATGTGTGTTCTAGTTGTGTAGTTTGCAGAAACGCCATCACACCATGTGATCTCGCTTAGCGAAAATGTTTAAATTATTGTGTGAAACATAGGTCAGAAGCAACTCTGCATGAATTTTAATCTTAACAGCTCTACTTTAATGAGTTGCTAGAATTTTTACTACCTAGTGCAGTCCCTACAGCTCTTAAATTCTGTCACCTGATGCAACCATTCAAGCTCTAGCACTAATCCTGATCAGAAGCTGTGTGTTGTATGCAACTCAATTTTGCATCTCACAGTGTTGCCAAAATGGAAGTTCATTGCCTGTATCTTACAGGGTTGTGAATTGCTCAGCTTATTCAATGACTCATGTATGACTTATGGGAAGTAACATATCACAGGGGCAGGAATTTTGTGTGAATGAATAGAAAAGGGAATATAATATTGTTTATCTAGTTCTGACTTATCTTACAGTTGGCACAGGGAGAAAAAATATTATTTCATATGCATACATCACTACGAGTATAGTCATGTGAATTTATTTATTGCTAAAAGTAATATGTTGCATCAATATTTAAATAATAAAGCCTTAAAATGTAATAAAGCCTAATTTAAAAGCCTTAAAATGCAGACAGAATCTTGGCACATGCGGGTAAATGCACCATATCATCTGGGGCAGCAAATATGTTAATTATGAGCAAACTGTGAGAAATTTTACTGTGTAGCTAATTGATATAATTAAAAATATATTTTATCTATAATATATATAGTTAATAGTCATGAACAAATTCTACATTATCATAATTAATATAAAATACATCATGTAATTAAGAAAATATGATTAATGAAAAGCAGCAAAGTCAAATGTAATTAATAAAAAATCAATATGACTAATAAAAAGTAAAATAATGCCATTTCTTATGTATTTGGGCATAGAAATTTTGTGTTACTATTTTGTGAAAATTTGCTGAACCTTGCCTTTACTTCTGATTTTTTTTTTAATTATGTTTGTTTATTTTCAGGTTAACCCATTGCCACTTACCCTTCCAAAGCAAGTGGCTATATGCAGGTACAGATAAAGGCAATGTACATTTAGTCAATGTTGAATCTTTTACTCTCTCAGGATATATAATCTATTGGAATAAAGCAGTAGAACTGTAAGTATGAGAATATTTGCTTTCAATTAATTTCCATTTATCATGAATAGACAATATTCATTGTCATTAATGTTTTCCTTGCTATGTATTATTAACATCTATTAGTCATTTTATTGATTGTTAAGTGTTTTGCATAGTTTATATCATTATATTTGTCAGTTATGAAAATCTGTGACTGTTGCGTGTTTTATGTTATTCATGTCATTATACTTGTCATTTATGAAAATCTGACTGTTACATGTTTTGCATAGTTTATGTCATTATATTCGTCATTTATGAAAATCTGTTATCTTGGAACTTAACAGTTTTATAAAATGCTATTCTTGTGTAAGTCTTATCTTGTAAATATCTGAAAGATAGATCAGTCGTATTGTTTTACAACCAGATATCTGTAAGAAGCTTTCAAAGTTCATTATTTTTGTTCTTTTAATAAAAAATATAAAAAATTTCATATAGGTATATGCTATATACCTATATGAAATTTTTTACTGTAAAATAAAAGATATATATTTGTATGTAAAGTATGTTTTTAACCATTTACGTGACTTCTATTTAAAAATACAAAAATTTAAATATTTCATATTTGATTCTTAAGAGTTTGATAACATTGCTAACAGTCATCTTAATTCCACTTATTTACAAGTTAATGCTGCTCCACTTTTTTTATCTAAATTTGTATTTTATTAATATTTGAATAAATAAAGAAAATAGTATTGTTTCTTTAGTGGACATAATTCTTATAGAGTTAAATTATAAATGTGTTTTCACTATCAATATTCGTTTAATCTTATATTTTAATACAATTTCACTAATTATTTTATTTTATACTTTCCAAACTTTAGTTCTTGTAAAACACATCCCGGTTCTGTAGTTCATCTGAGTGAAAATCCTTTAGATTCCAACAAGGTATGATGTACTTTCAAATTCTTTGGATTTAATAGTCAGATAGAAATAATGCTATTTAGTAAGACAATTTAGAATGCATCAGTGTGTTTTTGTTTCATTTATGCAGATTATAATACAAAATGTCCTATTGCTTAGATAAAATTCATGCAGTAGGGTTTTTCTGACTGCAATGAAAAAGATAAATTTTTATAGTGCAAAATTTGAATTTATAGTTCTTGCTGTTTTATAAATTTTGTCTGAAATCTTGTTTGTCAACTGTCCATAGTAATTTTTAAAAAAATTTCTTTTGCTTTAGTTTATAAACAGTTTCCATGCTAACTTCAGACTGTGAATTTCTGTCCCTGTACTGTCTGTCTGGTTGTTGCCATAAATGTCGATAATCTTATTTAGAAAATTCGTATGTTAATGTTATTTTCATCTATGTAGTAATGCTCTCATGATGTTTAAAGATGAAAGGCATATTCTTTATCTTCAATACAAGTTTTGTTTCTGTGAGTTGTGTTTAATGTGTTTTCACGAACAGTCAAGATGGAAACAAGTTACCATGAATTTTGTCAAGCTCGGAGAGAATGGAATAAAAATTCATTAAATGATGAGACCGGTGTGTGAAGAATCGATGATGTAGCAATTAACATCTTTCTGGTTTGTTAAACATTTCCAAGAGTGATTTAAAGACAGCAGTGATGAAGTTATTGCAAGATGGCCTTTTAGCTGCATTCTTACATTGCCTTGTATGCAGCATGATGGATGACTTATCATCAGAGCGATTGAGAAAAATGACTGTTCACGTGACTCAGTGAAGAAACTGTGTGCAAAGTTCACCCTAAAATGCTTGAGTGTTGAACAAAAACTAAAATAAAAGAAATACTGTGTTAACTGGCAAATCTTTCTTTTTTTACGATTTTCAAATGCAATTTAATATTGAAGGCGCATTAAAAGTAAAAGGAGAACCTTGAACACAAAAATCTCAAAAATGCAGATGCAAAATTAAATGTATAGTTTTTCACCTCCCCTTTAAGTACTTTTGTGCACAGCACCATGAACTCATCCTAAAAGTGTTGTTTCTGAATGCAACTTATTACGTGAATATGTTGCAATGCATACAAAATAGGATATGATATGTATATATGACTGCAATTACTGGAAAAAAATAGATGAATTTTGTATCATAACAAAATGTACAGCATTGCTTGTTTATGATTGGTTCTACTTAGTTCCTAATTAGTAATTCAATAACTGTGCTCTGCTAACCTTCCTTTTCTTTCAAGTTGCCCGCTTGTGATGTTATTCAGTTTTTAAAACTGAAAATGGATCTTTAGAGGCCAGATTTTAGAAGTGTGAAAAACAGCAAGATTAGAATAATGTAGTAATTCGCCTCACTTAATCTACAACCTTTCTGGACAGATTGTGCACATTCTTAAGCCTGTTGAAAGATCTCAAATACTGCAATAAATATACAGGGTGTTTATAAAGTCCCGGACCCATTTTGATGTTTACTAACTCATAAAATAATACAGATAGATTAAAATTAATATCATAAATGGTTAGATAGACTCAAAAAGTTTCATAACCCTTGTCAAAGAACTTCCATGTGTGCCCCCTTCATCGCACGGAGAATATCAAGTTAATATTCAATTTCACGTCAGGTACCGGCAAGCATGTCGGCATCCACAGAGGCTATTGCAGTTGTAATTCTGGCTTTTAGGTCATCAATGTTCGAGGCTCTCCTCCTGTAAACGTTGTCCTTGACAAATCCCCAAAGGAAAAAGTCCAGCGGCATTATATCAGGTGATCTGGGTGGCCAAGGAATTGGACCTCCTCGCCCAATCCATCTTCTTGCAAAATGGTCATTCAAAGAACTATGAATGATGGTACCCCGATGAGATGGTGCACCATCTTGTTGCAAAAAGACATGTGGTTGAAGCTCTTCTAGTTGTGGAAATACAAATTTTTCCAACATGTCTAAGTATACGACTGATGAGACCGTCTTTGATGTAAAAAAGAAAGGCCCAATGACTCAGTCGTGCATTAGTTCACACCACACATTAACCTTTGAGGAATCCCTTTGTGCCTCATGGTATTCATGAGGGTTTTCAGATCCCCATATGTGATCCCATATGCCAAAAACAAAAGAGAGAAAAATGCAATTAATAAGCAGACGATATTTAGACTGGAAAATGAAATTATCTGAAATTAACCACACGCGCAGACGATATTTACAAAAGTAAAGATATTCAAACTTGAAAAGGAAAATATATAAATTATTCCATCAGTAAATGCCATAAGTTTGTTTAAATCTTCATTATTTTATGAGTTATTAAACATCAAAATGGGTCCGGGACTTTATAAACACCCTGTAGTGTTTATTTCATTTCTGATACTAGAATATACCTATATCCATAATATCTGTTGCAGTTCTGTTTCTTCACTTAAATGTCATATTATGTTGTATTATTTAAAATTTTAATCTTTAAAATCTCTAATTATACACATTTGACAAGGTGTTTGGAACTGCTGTTATTTTTTAAAAATAACTTTCAATATTTGTGTCCCAAAGCAAAAGAAATTTTGGGGAAAAAGCAGGAATTCCAAGATGCACCCTATTTTAAAAGCCATTTGATTGCAGAGGAATTGTATTTAAATGAACTAGTGTGCATGAACTGCATAATAAGGAATTTGCTTCATATAATGCAGCTGATATTGCTGCATTAAATTTAGTATCAATGCTCAATATAACTGGTTAAGTAAATAAAAATACAGATTTTGCTTGTATCAAAATATATTAATTTAAAATTTTTTGTCTTGTAACAGCTGCTTATCGGTTTTGACAAAGGTCTTGTAGTATTATGGGATCTCCGAAACAAAGCTGCTGATGCAAGGTTTTCCAGTAGTGAAGTAAGTAACTTGTTTTAAAAGTTCTGTTAATCCGATATGCAAAAGGTTTTTTTTTCCCTTAAGTCCAAATGGGCAGTTGGCCCAGAAGGACTATTAATTTCGTTTTAGCATTTTGCATTGATTCATTATATATATCGGTTCACTTTTCGAATTGTTGCCACCAAATATTAGAGCTCTGTATTACAAGGGGTATTTTTTAAGTAAGGGCCGTTTAAAATAAAAACCAAACAAAAGAAAATTTTCAAAAACCGAATTTATTTTTAGATTCTACATACAATTCTGTATTTTTCAACATAATTGCCAAGTATGCAAAGACACTTTTCATACCTTAACACTAGATTTTAAACACCCTCTTCATAGAAACTTACCATATGCTCTGATAACCAAGAGGTCATGACGTTTTCATATCCTAGGCTAAACACTTCAGGAAATTCATTCAAAAGAGTGCTTATGGCGAAGCATCTGTTCTCAAGAATTTTTGCTTCAACTGAAGCCACCATATCGTCTGTGATCACAGATGGGCGGGACTCATTATGGATGTTGTAACCGCCAGCTTTTGAAGTCTCTGACCCATTTATGCACTTTGCCTTCACTGATGGCAGTAGGGAAAAATTTGGGAAAAAAATAAATAAAACTAATTTTTCTCAATAATTTTGCAATATGTTGTATATTGCTTTGGTAATAGCTAAAAATATAGTGAAAGTTATGCTGAAGTTTTAGTCATTTTCAAATTTATTATTATCAAAACCTGAATTTTCTCATTAATTATTTTAAATGATATTTGTATAAAAGCTTTACTCATTTAAATAACTTTTTTCTTTGTTATGTGCATAGTTTAAGTATTTTTTTTTCTCCTTAGTCTTTAAATTTAAAGTCTGTAGCGTGGCAGCTAGAAGGTAGACAGTTTATCTGTAGCCAAAGCGACGGAAGCCTTACAACATGGAATGTTAAAGTTCCCAATAAACCAATCTCAGTTGTTTATCCACATGGTAAGATTTCATTGTACCAGCAAATAATTATTTTTTTATTCGAAATACTGTGTGCAGATTTTGTAGATGTTTAATTTTTTTTAATCGTAACATCTTAAAACTTCCACCCTGTTATACTACTACTTACGGGTATGCATTTTAACTAAAAATCTCATTGAATTTGTAGAAATTTTTAATTTATTTGTTAAATTTTGAGGGACAAATTTTGCCCTTTTTTCCCCATATGAAAAATTTAAATAATTTTTCTTTTTAGATTTTAAAAAACAAGATTTTATTATGCAGTGTTTTTACCTCCCCTTTTTTAAGAGCACTGATTTTTAACAAAAATATAAGTGTAATTAATTTTTAAAATATACTTTTATATCTCCCCCCCAACTCATTATGAGTTTTTAGAACGTATCTAATTATAAAGACATTTTAATTTTTTTTTCCAGTATTGAGCACATGTCAAAATTTTAATGTAATCATAGTACATCATCAGTTAAAAAAATTGTATGGAAAGTCAAAAATTAAAATTTGAATGATGTTGTTTTTTAAACTTTATATTTCTCTTATATACAAAGCATAGAGTCATGTTTTTGGCAATGAAATAAATTGTAACAGCTTTCATTGAAAATCTGCTGTTTGTATTTCAGCTATATTTGATGCAAAGTTTTGCATTCACATGTCTATTCCTGGCATGTATGATAATCTTTCTTACCATCATGACATCTATGTAATGTATCATCTATCTATTAAGTATGTAAATGTTAAAATTAAATCCTAAATTTCTAAAAGTATTTGCAGATCTGTATTAAATGCAGGAATGTTAAAATTGAATCCATAATATCTAGAAATATATCATTGGAACCTTCTTATCAAATGAATGCTTTCTGCACTGAAATTTCTATTACTTTATGCAGTCCTTTTTATATTCAATTGTTTTTTGGTAAGAGATGGGAAAGAAGTGAAGAAAAAACGAACTATATTTTTTATAGCAATGTTTTTTAGTTGTTTTTTCAGTGTTTAATTTTTGATAAATTCATTTTATATATTTAAAAAAAAATTCATATGTCAGGAAACAGTGAAAATTATCTATATTTCAGACTTTCTAGAATTCATGTATATATAATTATGCCATTCAATCAAATTCTGTTGCTTTGTTCTTAATAAAGTATAATCACATCTTAATCTCTCTAGGAATCAAGCACTGAAATCCCCAAATACCATGAATCTTGAAAAAGATTCAAGATTTTGAAAACTTGAGACTTTGTGTATTTTCCATCATTGGACTTTCTGGAACCTAAAAAACCATTAAACGCCTTAAGTCAGAACTTTAAAAAGATAATTTTGGTAATGTCTGATAGATAGGTTTATAGTAAAATAATACAATTGTTACAATTTTAATTGGCCTGAATCTTCAGTATCATTTTATATCAGCCCTGAATGACATGCTCTTAATTTTCTGGGAAGAATTTAGTGTTCCATGTTTAGTTGATGTAATTGCCTATCTTTGTTAACTGCTGAATAATCCTCCCTCGTCTATCTGTGCTTTGATTTTCAGAAATTCTGGATAAATGTAAAAAATTTGAACTGTTTCTCAAACTAGACAATACAGCAGTCTTATTTTGCCATAAATTTTCAGTAACTCAGCATTTCACTCAAGTATTTTGTTGGATTATATTGAAAAAATGAACCTCTCAAGATTCAAGAGTTTTAGTTGTGTCTTCATTTATTAATTTTATTTATATCTCTTTTAATAAATATATATATGGTATATGATTCAGCTATATTAAGTGCAGCATAGGCCATGTGGGTTCGTAAAGTGGCCAGACATTTTTACTGTCCATTTTAATAGTAATATTGTTATGAATGGAAAAATATTTATTTAAGTAAATTTGATGGCATTTTTTTAGCCAAATCTCTAATTGATGGCAAACCAGAACCATGCAATGGAATTTATAAAGTGGAATCAAAAATTAATAGAGCTGGGTAAGTTTTTCTTTCCTTATTTGAGTGATATTCCTATTCAAAATCAATATTTTGCTTGAGAAATAAGTTGTCTGTTATCTTTACTTCTGATTCTTCTTTAATTTTAAATTTATAGATCCTAAAATGTTGCATCGTTTCGTTTTTTAATTGCAAAATTAAATGTTTTACTTCAATAAAGCTTTATGTATATAAATAAAATATAAATAAAAGTTAATCAAATTTGCTTTAATAAGCAAATGTGGAATGAATAATATGCAATATGCTCTGTGAGCTGCAATATAAAATATAGTGGAGCCTTGTATGTCAAACCCTTCTCATCGTAAACAAAAAAATGCCTTGGGTAACAAACAATGTCTCGACTTAGTAACACTCTGTTTGCAAATAATTATTTTCAAAAGTGTCTTGAAGTAAACTATGATACTGAATTAACACTTTGGGATATCATTGAATATGTTGCTTTACTCTTATAAAGAAAACCTGTCAGCAGGTGACTTGCAAAGCCAGGAGTTCAGCCTAGAGGAAACTATGGCCAGATTGTGCTACAGGCAGAGACTCTGACACTTAGGCTATTTTCTTTCTCCTGCCTTTTTTTTTCTTTAAAAAATGTCTGTAGGCAAAATCACAGGCTTAGAAGTTAACAGTACAGATTTAGAGGACTTACTTAGAAGACCATAAAAAAGAGCTCACTGAGAAAGAAGTGGAACAACTTCAACAGCAAAAGGAAAAGAGCTATCTTTAGAGGAAGAGAAGGTAGATAGTCCTTAGTTCTTTAAAAAAAATTAAACCACAAAATTTGGGCAAGATAGGATAAACGAAGAGTTTGTCTGAGTAAAGATATCCTGATAAAGTAGTACCTGCAGCATAAGCATCAATAACCATGCCATGTCTCATTTAAGAAACATTTTGAAACGTAGTTAATAGCAAATTACAGACAATATTTTACTGAAATAGAGGTCTGGTGAGTCTTAAACAAGGTTGAGGGGTGCTAAGATACAAAGAGAAGTTTTAAAAAAAAGTTTACAATTTATGGAAGAAGACTCCTCCCCCAAACAAACATAAGGTCTCTTCCCTTTTTCTTCCTCATCTTTCTGACTTATGCTATCCACTCTCCTTCATAATATTGAGAAGAGTAGTGGGCAGCATATGAAAGAGAATAAATATAATATTCATACATACAATATGGTAAAATTAAAGTGTTTAATATTGTGTTTATCATTTTTATCATAGATAAAATGATTTCCATTGGTTTTCTGTTGTGCCCAAGCACTTGTAAGACCATGCAGTCCTTCCCAGAGGGAAGACACAATGATTGTCACACCAAATACCAAGTACAAATTAGAAGAAAAAAATCTGAATATGAAATATAAATTACTGAAAACACTGGATGCAAGATGGGATATTTCATGTTGCTAAGCCTAGCTTTTAACAGAAAATTCATTAGAAATATCCTTTTTATATCAATTGTTTTGATTTTTTCTGTAATGGTATGTAACAATAATATAACCATAAATACAGAATATCAAGAAGCTCTGAAAAAATTTTAATTAAATTCTAAATACAAAATAAAATATTTGACTCATCTTGATGAAATGTAAAAAACTTACTTAAATCCATAACTAAATATGCGTAAAAAATAATAAAATATATGATGAAATATTGTAGCGTAAATGATAGAAAGGAGACAGTGTGTGATAATCTAGTCGCTATCATTTCATTAATTATGAAACACATTTTCATGTCAAACTTTTTAATTCCATCCCAGCAGAATAATTAATCCTAGGAATCCTTTCATTTTAGCCATATCTAGAGAAGTATGCTGATTTTGGATGAAGATGGATTTTCACTCATCTTTTGTTCAACTATTATGTTATCAAAAAAATCAGTTCACATAACTTTGAATTAAGTTTACTTCTGCAGTTCCCATAAATTCATAAGGCTTCAATTATTTAACAGATCAAGTTCATGACGTAGCCACTGTTCTGCTAGATTGTGAGGTGAAAGCAAAACAAACTTCCAATTCAGTCTCTGAGAAAATTTCGGTATCAAAATCGCTATTTCTCACTTAAATTTAGAACTTTCAGTATCAAAATAGTCACTCATGGGCTCGAATGGACACTCATGGTCTTTATAATTCGAATATACTTTTCTTCCATTAAAAACTTCTTTATCTTGGACATCGCACTATTAGTTTAACTTTGTTACCAGTGCAAAATCTTACATCTGCTGTCTAAAAAAGATGCAAACTGAATACAAACCAGAGTTCCTAAAACCACAACTCCACTTCCAAGCTTCCTATGGGGGGGGGAACAAATTTGAAGCATTGGAAACTGTTCAATGTTTATATCATGTGAAGCTAACTGTGCCTCAACTGGGTTTTGTTTACTTTATATCATCTGCTCATACATCTAAACAAATCACCAGAATCAGAAAGTACTTCATGGACACAAGGTCAACAATGTAAATATTCAAATAAGCTAATTGTAGTGGACATGGAGTGCAGTCTAGTGATTTAAAAAAATTCTAAAAGAACGTGTGTGTTTGAAAGTGCATAAATGCCACACCTGTCTGAAAGATCAATGCAAGCAGAAATGCACCAGTACATCACCCAGCTACTAGCGAAATTTGGGACCGATACATATATGACATGCGCATCTGCAGGGTTCAGCAACATGCTGTCACAAAGGGGTTAATGTATATTATGAATTTTAGAATGCAAATAGTATTTTTTGCTAACTCAAAAAATTGTGGCCAGCATAAGTTGTGGACCATCCAAAAAACCTGACTGCTCAGACGATTAATTTATGATGCTTAATTTTAATTGTATGATATGAAAATTATGCATTGTTCCTTTTAATAGAAATATTAATACCCCCTTTTGTAGTATTTTATATCTGTGAGCTCTGCTCTGGGACTTTTATTATCATAAATAATGTTGATTTCTTTTCTGATGGCAAAATGTTCCCAAAAAGAAAATACTTCACAAATCTGGTATTTTCAACCAGCAAATATTTATTTTTTGTTGCTTTCTTTTAAAAGGGAGGTTATCACCGTTTTTTCTGGTGGTTTACCATATGAGGAGCAAGGGAAAACTTCAAGTTTAACAATTCAACAAGGGCGATCCACAACAGTTTTAGAAATGGATTACAGCATTGTTGACTTTGTAACTCTATGTGAAACTCCATGGCAGACAGGTAATGCTCTAATTTTCAGTACTGTCTCAGAACGTTTTGGTTAATTATGTTATCTACACACATTTGTTTATTAATCAAGAATCATAACATTTTATCTGTGATTAGAATTTAGGTGATCTGCACAAGATTTAAGTTTTGATATTGTTTCAGAATCCCAGAACTTTCTATAAAATAATTGTCAACTCATTTCAGACTCAGTTTACTGATTAATTAAGTAAATTGATGTGAAAAACTTAACATTGAATTAACTGTAGGTATCTACATATTTGCTTATTTCAAGTGAATTAATTCTTTTAATTTTTAGCTTAGAAAATTTAAACCTTAACAATAAATCAGTAAACTTTTCTTTCATTTTTGTACAGAATACAAAATATAAAGTATAATGACAGACTAATAGATAAATTCAGATCAGTTAAACTGTGTATAGAATGTAAGTAATGGGAAAATTCCTAAGGTGGCTTTCCCTGTGCTGAAGCAGTTAAAAGAACTGAATACTGATAATTCGACCCAGACAAATAGGCTGGTAGATAGTTGATTTTCATAGTTTTTCCATGTGTGACATGAATCTGAGTCAGTTTTCCTTAGAAAGTCCTCCATAAAGACATTCTGACCTTAGGTAGATAGCCCTCATGTGCTTTGCCTGAACTAAATAACCTAATTCAATTTTAAATGACTGATAAAGAAATAATTTAAACTCTCTTCAAAGTGACTTTCTAAATGCTTAATTTCCTTGCATAGAGTGACTTTCATGTGAGGTGATTGTTTTTTTAATTTGAAAAGTGCACAAATGTTGTTCTTTTTATTAGAAGCAATTTATTGTATGGAGATTAAATTAGAAATTGGCAGTTTTAAAAATTGAATCATAAACTTTATTATTTGGCTTTAAATTTACCAAGCCTTTTTAATTATTGTTATTATTTGAAACCTGCTTTTTGTAACTAAGTAATGTTTGGGCTCAATCACCTCCTTGTCATGTGTTGTCATTTAGCTCATTGCTGTTCGCAGGATATCATCTGTTGTGAAAAATTACCACTAAGGGTGAAAGATACAGAAAGAAAGTACAGAGTCATCATTTTTAGCAGGCTTATTAATTAGTATCTTAATTGTTAGTGAACTATTGTAGGAACAAAAAAGCATTAAGACCTATTCTAATTTTCCTGATCATAGTGGTAATAGAATTCTTAACATTCAATCAACTAATCTTTGAAGCCGCATCTCCCCACCCCCTCCCCATTCTTTAAACTTTCTTTGTGAGCATTTATACTTTTGCATTAAACTGAAAAAAATTCAGAAATAAGCCAAAAAAATTACAAGCTAATTAAATCTTCAAGTAGTAAATCAAGTTTCAATAAACAGCATATTTTAATTTATGGAAAATGCTTGTCCATGAGCTTTGAAGTGTAAAAAATTATGTAATTACCTTAAAATAACATCCATTGGAACATCGAATGCAGCATAAATCCAACATTTAATGCTCCTGACATTTTGGAAGCATTGAACAAATATTTCTTTTGTGGTCTGTTATAGCATGACTACTGTGTCATGAGTCAAGAGGTGAAACTTCTAATTAATAAGGCAGTTTGGATGCAACAAGGAGCTGTTTCTGATTATTTAAAATAAAAGTTTATTTGCTTAAAATTTTATATTATCATTGGATGGTTGAAAGATTTTTTAAGGCAGTATATATATTACACTGTGTTAAATGCTGTTATAGATTTCTTCTATAGAAAATAAATTAATGCCATCTGACAGCCAAATTCAAGTATTGCCAGTTTCATACACATTATATTACTTTTTTACCAACCTTTTAAGCACAAGAATATATTTCACCTTTTAATATTTAAAATTTTTATATGTAGATGAGCATATTTTATTTTTATTAGCATCCTTTTAAATGTTTTTTTTCCTTTATATGAGAGAAAACTTTTTGAGTGTTGAATTGAATTCCAGTTTTTATTAATTATATTTAAAGCTTGAGTTTTTTCCTCCCCTCCCCCATCAAATTGTAAGTAGAAACATACATTATGCAGCATGTTTCTTCTGTTTTCCATGTCGGTAATGTAGCCTATGTATTTCTACAACAGTTAGGCTTATGGATGCTGCTTGTGGTTTTTTAGTTAGCTGATTTAGTTTTTTTTCAGTGTAGCATTATTTGACATAAATAAGCTGTTTTATTGTAGTTGGTGCTTTCTTTTACATGCATGAAAAACTAATGAGCTTTATCTGTTATTTTCTTGACAATGTTAAAAGTATAAAAATGTGTTAAATATATTATTATTAGGTAATCTATTGTTATATTAAGATATTTTTAGAGTTCATCACATTGCAAATAAGAATGTGTTCAAAAATGCTTTAAAGATTTTTTGTGTATGTATTTATAAATTAAGACTTTTCAATTAATTAACATTTACAATAACAAGACTAACATTATATTATTCTATTTGAAATGCAATAAACCTGTTGTGTATGATGATTAAGGCTTGTACTAGTTTAAAAATTAGGCTAAAATCAGAAAAAATGTATTAAAAAAATTTTGGAGTATGAAAGAATAAAAATGATTTCTCTGAGAAAAAAATGCAGCTTTAATAGTACATCTTTTAACAGCTACATACGTGCTTCTGCCACTGAAACCATATCGCTTCAAATTATTTGTTTTGATGAATCATCTAATGTGGTAGTTATCTTGTACCAGTAAATGAAAGCATCACCTTGGCAAACATACAGTTAATAGTGACAAAAGTGAATTATAGTAAATGTGACAATATCTGGAACTAGGTATCTGTTAATGGATTAAAAAAAAAAGCTATTCTGTATCTTTGGAAAATGAAAGGGGGTGATTTACCTACTATAAGGTAATCATTACTTAAATATGTCTAGGATTCTGAATTCATTTTTCTTGGTTGTTAAAGCAGTTGTGAATATTGTAAATAAAACTTGAAAAACTTTTCAGAGAAGAGCAAGTTTCTTAAATGATAATTTTTTTTTTCTAAAATAGAAAAGTTACTAATAATTTGATGCAGTAAGAAACAGAAAAACTTTTTTTTATTTAGTTTAAGCAAACATTTAGGATGGTTTAACTAAAAAAGCAGCTATTTAAATGGTTAAAAATTGTTAGCTGAACATGTTGAATGTGCCCCTCCATTCAACCTTTGCCACTGTAGGAAGTATTACATAAAGTGGCATAAAATAAAATATCTGTTATTATATGCTCAAAATATGCTTTAAATATAAAGCATCTAGTTATAAAAAAATTTTTTTTTTCATTGCATTTGATTAGGAAATCATTCTCAGTAAATGTTGTAAAAGTTCATTCATAATCTAAACTTTTTAATATTATTTCCTTAAACCCACAACTTATATGACTTTTGAACATTTTATAGTTTAAAACAGTTAAGGAAATGCATAAATGAAAAAAAAAAATACATATTGACTTCTGTTATATTAATCATTATGTTTTAACTTAGAGATAATATTTGTGTGTATTGAAATTGTTTACGTACTATAATGTAGCCTTTTCCTATTAGCTGCATCCTCTTCTATATCAGCGTTATATCTTAACTGCTCTCCTTTGCATGTATGCACTTAACTAACAGCATGTGATTTTCTTTCTAAAAACTAGAATATCAAGAACCATATGCTATAGTTGTGCTTCTGGCACGAGATCTTGTTCTTGTTGATCTTACAAGTCCTGGGTAGGTATATCTCAAGTAATTGTGTATTTTTTTTATGCTTACGAATCAGTGTTTTTAGTAAATTCAAAACTTATTGCTGTTCATAATATCCATGGCCAGCTTTTCAATGTATTTAAGATAAGTTTTCTGTTCTGTCTTTGAGCAATTAAAGTAGAAACTTACACAAATATTACTAAGCATTTTTCATTTTTTTAAGTAATGCATAAAGAAATCAGTTCAACAAATATAAAGAAATCAATTCTTTGGAAAGAATAATAATTTTTCAAAATAAAGTTACAAGTGTTACTCTCAAATTTCTAATATGATTAATTTAAGCACTCTAATGTGAAAGATATATAATGCATTGCTGTTTTAAGAATAGCAGCATAAAAGAAAAATTTAATTTATTAAAATTTTCTTACTTATTGTATACTCCATTTGAGAATACTTATGGTGGACTCTGATATTTTAAATGCAGCAAAAAATTATGCATGTAGTTTTTTGCACAATGTTATTTAGTGTCTAATCTGTATTTTAATTTATTCTGCAATTGATATCTTTTAATTTTGTTAATCTGTATTCAATTCTGTTATAACTAAAAGTTTCCTTATTATATATCATACGGTATTATTTTTAAATCTTATGCTGCATATGTATGCTATTCATATAGTAATTATATATATATGTATATATATTTAGATTTCTGGACATTTATTTCTGTTGATACATTTAAAAAGTTCTGAATTTAGATTTCTGCACATTTATTTCTGTTGATACATTTAAAAAATTTTGAATAGCTCTTAATTTTTAATACTTGACCGGAGCCCATAATCAGGTTGACAATCTACAATTTTATAAATTGTGTAGGAAAATAACTGGTTCTCGTGTGAACTGTATATTTTTAATAGCTTCCATTAAAAATATTTTACGTGGATGTAATTTCTCCAACATCAAAAATTAACCTGATCTCTTTTTAAGTAAAATAAATAATACATGCATGTAAAATGACAGAAAATATTTGTTTTGCTCTCAGAAACTGTACTTGATTGAAATTACAGTTTTTATTTATTAAATATTTCTGTTAAATGTATGGTTTTGAAAGATCTAAAAATCATTTGTTGGAAAAAATTGTATGAGTTTTTTTACTTATTTTTATAGAAAACGAAAATGATTTCATAATAAAGTACTGTTTGGCTTGTTTTTGAACATAAAATTGTATTAAAATAAATAAATGAATAATATTTGAATTTGATTTTGCTTTGCAGTTTTCCTTGCTTCCAAAATCCATATCCTAT
This sequence comes from Stegodyphus mimosarum, assembly GCA_000611955.2. NCBI lineage: Eukaryota > Metazoa > Arthropoda > Arachnida > Araneae > Eresidae > Stegodyphus > Stegodyphus mimosarum. The sequence continues at coordinate 205,212 of KK119479.1, forward strand.
GGACTTCCATAAATCACCTGTCACCTATTGTGCCTACTTTGCAGATTGCCCTAATGACCTCATACCAGCCTTCTATTCTGTCGGATCCATGGGCACCAAACAATGTGGTTGTTCAGATAAGGTATTTAGAAATTTCTTGCTACTGTTTTGTATTTATTACTTTTATTTACACAGTTCTTTATAATGAACTATATGTGAAATAATTTAGAATTTGAAGATCGAGATACTAGAACAAATTCATAAACAGTCGAGAAACCCTTTTATCATTGACATGACATTTTTACTTTTAATAAAACTATTTATTTTTAATGCAGACACAGATAAATTGAAGCAAAGTATGCTCATTTAATTAATTTTCACATTTTTTAAATAAGCAAGAGAAGCAGCAGGCAAATTTTCTAAACATAAAAATATAGAAGAAATTTAGCTAATTTTAAGTTTCAGTTTGCAAGTTTTTAATATTATGATTGTATGAAGTGTTATGTAAATGCATGTATCATTATCATTATATAAAAAACATGTGTTAAGGGATTTTAATATGGCACAGTTTAAAACTGTTTCTTAGCCGCAGCTACTAAGTTTTTAAGATGAAAAGAGTAAATAATTGAATTAAAAAACATTGTTAAGGGATTATTGCAAATTAGAAATTTTGTCTTATCACTTTGCCTCTCCAGATATTAAAAATGTAAAAGATACCGGTTGCAACTATTTCTTACCAAAAGTGTTTTATCAACAATAAAAGTGTTTAATCTGCCTTGAACATATAAAATATTTTATGAATAAACAATCTTCATTATCATCTATGACATCTTCATTCACCTAAATTATCTAAATTATTACATATGCACACACACATTTAAGCTTTCAGACACATTTTGCATGATGAGAATTGTTCTATCTGAATACTAAAAGCCTTACCATGTAAATGAAATGTACTTAAATTCCAGCATTCATGAAATTTAGGCAAATTTTAATGATTTTAAGTATTCGGGAAAATTTTGAAATATTGGAAAACATTAGATTAGTAGAATTTGACTTGATTTTTAAAACGATTAGATTGGTAAATTTCAGTTAGTAGAATGAGTAAAGTTGATATTCAGAAATATTTAATTAAATTGCTTATTTTTATACTGAATTCTTATTTTCTTTCGTGGAAACTCAAATTAATTAAAATGTCCATAATGCATTTAAAAACATAATTTTTAAAAATTGGAATAACAAACACAAAATATGTTGACTCGACTGCAAAATGAACTCCCTTCATTAGGGTTAGGTTGTGCAATATATCTGAACAGGGAATTTTCTGTTGACATGCATACCGAATAAGATGATATGGTCTTATTGCCATTCGACCTATTCCATGCTAATTCCAGACATTACACTTCAATTTTTGTGGTGGATGTATTAAGAACAAAATATATGAATAATGATGAAAACTGCAAAATTTAAAACACGAATTACTCAGGCAATAGGAATTACTTCACAACAAATTTTGAAGCTTACTAGAATGTAAACTGAATATCAGCTTGATGCACATCAAGCAGAAAAGTTTTTACATGTCAGCATTTGATAATTTAAAGATAATTTCTTTAAAAAAAAAAGTCTTTTACTATTATAGCAGTATTTGTGAACTTCATGCTTATGTTCTTTTTTAGAATATTTTTATTTTAAATATTTCAAAGGGAAGTTATTATTCTCAGTATGTGAATTTTTATGCCCAGAAAAAAAATACAGGTAATTGCCACTTCATTTACAAGAAATGTTTTTTAAAAATGTTACATACAAGTGATCCTGTGGTGGGGGGGGGGGTATGATTAGCTACATTGTGAGTAATTCTGTTCTTCATATAAGTGCAAAAGTCTGCCTGTGGTGCCAACTTATGATGGAATAATTATTATAGCAATTCTATAACTGATGAGCTTTAAACTGCTTCCAATGCTGAACTAAAATTTGAATTCAAAGATCTGGTCATAGTTTTATTTTATCCCCCCTTAAATCCCTTCTTGCATTTTTTTTTTTTAAGATAGATTTTTTTTTTCTTTTTTAGCTTTCAGACTGTATTATTTTTTAATTGTATCACCATATTTATCTGCTATGCACACGGCAGTGTTTTAGGATTATGAATTTTTAGAGTTACAGATACTTGATGAAAAAATATTTGAAAAGCAAAATCATCAGTTGTAGAAGATATATAAAACATTCTTAATTAATAAAATAACTTTGTTGCCAAAGAAGAGGAACAGGTCAGTGTGAAATTGAAAACATCCAAAAAATGCAAACCTAGTTTGACATTGATTTTGAACAGAACTCTAGAAAGTAACTCTAGAATAATAATGCTATAAGGGAGGACATGTAACATTTTTTCATTATCAGAAAATTCTTAGTTTTCAAAAGGCATAGACTGCAGTGGATGATTTGTTATTTATTTATTTTGTAAATTAAAGCTTGAAGTTTTCATGACTTAAAGTGGTTTTCTTTTGTTTATAGGACTGGCCTATAGATGGTGGTGAATGGGGCACTGCTACACTAAGCTATCCTGAAATCGTGATAACTGGGTGAGAGTTTTATATATATATATATATTGTGCTGGTACTCATGTATTAATCGGTACTCGTGGATATAGGATCATTACACAGTATATTGGTGACCTTTTTTGTTGTGAAATGCATTTTTAATATCAGCAGACCAATGAAAAAAATTTTTGCAAGTAGTGTTTGGAAGTCACATTCAAAATTACATCAAATTGTTATTCTTTGTAATTGTCTTTTACCTCCATATAAATTCTACTAAATTAGAAGGCAAATGACTTCTCTCAAGCCATTCTCCATTTCTTTTCAGCTGTTGTTGACACTATATTTCTTCATCCGTCATGTACAGTTTCATTATTTATAAATTGAAATACCTCGGATTTTTTCGCAAAATACCCTGTGCTTGGAAATAATGGATTGATTTTTCTTTTATTTATAACAGCTCTAATAAATGCACGATTCAAAACTTGTAGAGAAAATTAACATGAGGCAAATAAGTATCTCAAAATTTTTTGTGCCAAAAGGTACCTTCCAAAAAAATGCAATGCAGAAATATATTTGCTCTAATTGGTCTGAAATGGGCATTGAAATAAAAAAAAAAGAAGCCACCCTTTTTCTTCCTATGACCCCCAAAAAGAGAGGCAATAGTAACAAGTAAAAAAATATAAATACCATATATTCTGGCATATAACATGCCCTGGTGTATAACGCACATCTGTAGTTTCAAACTACATGTTTTAATTTTTAGGTATATTTGCCATATAATGTGCCTTTTCTTTAAGAAGAAACCTAAAAGATACATGTGCAATACTCTTATCTTTTGAAATCATTCATTCGAATATTTTTTCCAGAATTTCGAACAATGGTATACTGAATTGACAGCTGATAAGGGAAACAATATGTTTGTGGTGGAAATGTTTTAGGAAAGAAATAATTCTACGAAAAGGATGGGTTGTATTCAATGCAGGTATACACAAGTATATTATTCTAGGGTTTCAAGAAAGGGGGACATAACTTGGGGTAAGAATGCACTTTCGACCCCAATGAATTCATGGAATTAGGAGTCGGATGCTTTCTCTGAATGAGTGAAAGCACAATAATTAATATGTTTGTAAAGGAAATTATCTGATAATGAAAATTTTTAAGTTCATAAGCTGTGTCATTTCTTTTTAAAGAACAGCATTTAGATATATATGTAGAAATCTGATTTCTGTATGCTCTTCTTTTCCTAATTTTTAAATGTATAATTTTTTTATCCTGTGTATAACACAGCCCTTAACTTTTGATCTTATTTTTTGTATTAAAAATGCACATCATACACCAGAATATATGGTAAATAAATTGTAGTTTTCTAGAAGAATTTAAAACACTTCCTAGATTTGCAAAGGCAGAATTAAAGTCGCGGGGCTGTTTTCGGCAATGTATCAAAGGTACCGGTTAATACAAAAGCATCTTTGCACCTTATAAATAAAATCATACTTTTTAAAAAAGTGGTTGAACCTTTTCTACTTAATTTTAGACATGCAGATGGATCTCTCCAGTTCTGGGATGCTTCATCAGGTAAAGTTTTTTAATCTGTTTCACAGTAATTAATAATTTTTATCATAATTATATCATATATTATATCATAATTAATAATTTGTATCATTAATAATATTTATCATTTAATCATCTTTTTAATGAAGAAAAATTTTTCAACTTTCTCATACAAAATGCTTTTTTTTAAACAATATTCAGCATTGTATTTGAATGGTTTCAAAAAATAAACAATTTCACTTTTTGTATGATCCTATTATTTCAAACATCTCGATTAATAATCTGTCACCATGCTTTGATATTTAAATATGATAGGTTCCTCATCTTTGCACATAAAATTAAACGATGAATTCACTAAAGTCACTAAAACATTTTTCTTTCAATTTGCTAAACTAAAAGTAATTCACATTTAAAATAATAAACAAACTGTAGTTTTGCACTAAAAAGAACTCCACAATAATCACTTACCCCTCATTACATATCTAAATATTATAAATTATTAATTTTAAGTTTCTGTATGGCAATTCAGTTAACATAATTATCCTTTTCACAAATTCGTAAATCATTTAAGTGCAATTAAGTTTATGAATGCATAGTGATAATTCAAAAATACGAAAAATCAACTCAGGGTGGGTAAAGAATTCCAGTTCAATTTTCATCTATGTATTAAAAGCTGAAAACCAAGTAAAAGAAATTCAGAAATTCTTCCTCAAGGGCATACAATTTATCAAGTTGCTACTGTCATGAAATCTGCCTCTATTTCTGCATACAGTAACACACAACTTGTCATTAATTCTGGAACATCATTGATCTAATTGATGTAAGAGGAAGCACACGTAGAAGAGGGACTGTGAATTTGAGATTTTCCACATATTCCCCCTGATTGGATGCTCTTCTGCTGACTGCAGGACCCTTTTCATTTCTCATTCAGAAGGCGAAGCATAAAACTGAATCACCAAGGAAATCTTGCTGGCTAAAGTGGACTCGCAACCACTGATGTAAAAAAAAAAAAAAAAAAAAAAAAAACAGCGCTAGAAACATTATGCTCAATAAGATGAAAATTAGTAATATTGACCTCTTAGCTGATCTTCTGAATCATTGTAACGAAAAACCTTGGAGATACTATTTTCTGGGGAAATTTATCATTAAACACATCTTAAAGGACTCATAAGTATTATTAAGGCCTTTTCGGACCGACGTTCCCTCCGGTAATGGAGGGAATGCGTCCCTGTGGATTAGCAAGTAAATTACACCATTTTTTAGTTGGAGCAGACGGCGCCAAAGGGAAGCCAAGCTTCATGAAGAAGAAGAGAGCAGATGAATGAATCCTTTTCATTGTCATACACAGAACTATTGATATATAGGAAGTTAAAGAGGGCTGCAAAGATATGATACATCAAGATTCTTATTCAGTGGGAAGCTGGTCTCATGGACCATGCTGAAGGCTGCAGGGAGAGGCC
>KK119479.1:210760-230425 GCA_000611955.2 Stegodyphus mimosarum
CTTTCCCTTCCTTTTCTTTTCCCCTGTAATTTGAATAAGTTAAAAAATTCCTCTCACTGTTTCTCGTACAACTTTTAAATCCCAGGCTCAAATTAGTTATGAATTAATCTCTATCCATTTAAATCCGTTTTTAAACGCTCTCCAACCAGTGTGAGAAAGGTAGTAACATACAGCCATTTTTTTTCAAAAAAGAGTCCTAACCTCTCCAAAGATGCCAAACAACAAAAATTTTAAGGCTTGTGTTTAACCTACTTCTATCATAACTGTGACATCACTTGTAATATGATAAACAATTCAGAAAAGTTTAAACTTCAGTTGAAACTGAAATTTCAAGCATCTTTCCCTCGAATGAAATACGTGTTCAGTGCTGAAAGTTTAGTAGGTGATTCTTAGCTGTCCACATCGACCTTTGAACCCAAAAAGAGTAACAGCATGGGAAAAATTCCCTTCTACCAGCCCTCCAAGAACTGTAACACATTCAAGAGAAAAGTGGGCTTAAATTATAATATATTAAATTTGTTAAGAATTAGTACACAAATATTAAATTCATTGTGAACTAATACACAACTATTCACATATTAAATTCATTATGCACTAGGAATTAGTACACAGCAGAGGTGCACATATGAAAAAATGAATATTGATAACATTCGATACCAATCTATTAACTGTACACAAATAGGTTTGATAGTTATAATTTATTTAGTAATTGAGGATAGAGGGGGTTAAATTCTTCAAAATCTTAGATCATTGCTTGACTTTCTAAATTCTCCATCTTAATATTTCTGTGCTTTTTTGAACATTAAGGCAAATTAAGTCTTTACTTAGGACCTTTGTCTTATTTTATATTATTTGTCACAAGTGAAGATGATCCTAAACTTTTGAAACACGGGATTAAAAAACCTTATTTAATGTATTTTCCTGTTTAGAATTAATTAAAATTGCTTTTTTTTCAGTTAATAAGACTGAGTTTTACAGATTATTAAGGGAAATTTAAATCAGTATTTTAAAGATTATGGCAACATTTAACATTACTACTGTTCTGTATCTGAAAGTAAAATATATGGACATTCATAGAATTTTTTTATTATTATTATTATTATTATTGTTATTTCTTTGAAAAAATTATATTTCTCTATTTGGAATTACCATAACTTATTTCAAATCTGAGACTGAAACTTCCATCTGAAACAATCTAGAAATAAACAACTAATGTAAACGGTAGTTTATTTCCAATTTCGATTATATTTATTCAGATTTGTACATTTTCATTAAATATATATGTATAGTTATTGTTTTAATTCAAAGTTCTTTCTTTAGTTTCTTTTCAAATCTTGTACAAATTAAAAACTACCAAGGTATTTGAGAGACCTAAGCCAAGAAGCATAGATGAGCTTGAGGAAGATCCTTTTGCCATTGACAGTGTGGCATTTTGTCGTGATACACGGTTGTTAGCCGTGGCTGGAGCAAGTGGCCATGTTATAGTATATAATTTCAAGAAAAATGATGCATCAGTGAATCTCAATGTAAGATTTGTATTTCTTGAAAATTTGTATTGTAAAAATTGTAGCTATTATAGATGAATTAAGGAGGATTAAGAATGCAAGAATTAAGAAATTTCATAATCAAACAAATTTGTCATGTAATTAATAAATATATTAATACACTAAAACCTATGTAATAGAACCAAGTATAGTTTCCGTACAATTTTGGTCTTCAATGCAGTTGATTATTGATAGACATGATTGTTGATGACAAAATGTTTATGGCATTTCTGAGCACATAATTAAATAACAAAACTGGACATGTTGTCCATTTTATTATTTAATTATGTACTCAGAAATGCTGGTCCTATTCAGAGATGAGTATTGTACAGAAGTGATAGCAAAATTTAGTACATCCTTATTTTTATAGTGTCTGTTTTTTTAAATGCCATCAAGAATAGTAAATCCATAGTGGCAGTCCTAATAATGATAACTTAATTAGTTTATTCATTACAAGCAGAACTATGAGTCGGCCACATATTAACATTTTTGTTTCTAAAATATGTTAACAATTTTGAATTAACCAAATGACATGCTTAAAAAAATTTATTTTACCTCTTATTCAAATAGGCAAAAATGGCCATGAAGAAGTTGCAAGCAAAAGAAAAGCATACATTCTGACAGCTGATTGTCTCAGTTTAGAATATTGTTTGTAACAATGCTGTGATTTATTTACTATTGGGCAGAAGAACTGATGTGAGAAACAACTCAAGCTTTGTCAAAATACAATATTTCTCCCATATTTAGTTTTTTAGCATCAGAAAAATCAGTTGCAATTGTTTTTTCTGCTTTTCTAAAATTTTTTAAATATTTGCATAATTTTTGTTCGTCATTGCATTTAGAGAATGGGCTCTCTTAAATTTTAAAATGGATTCATCAACATAGTGATTGTTGTCTTCTTACTATAACAACAAATCTTTGCAAACTGCTTGTGAAGGTTATGGCAAACCTTCTCCTTTTAACTGTTGAACCTTATGCCAGTCTAGTGTGAGAGCTAATCCATCGCAGTAAAGCGAACATGAATTAGCACTCGTGCAATTTTTCTGAGTCAACTGCAAATTCACCTCCTCTAATTATTTAAGGATGATTTAAAGCTTAAAAAGTAGTAGAGATAACAATAAGAATGCATAAGATTCAAATTACAGAAGAAGAAATGAAGACACCCTAATAGATATTGTAATACTAATATTACTGTGCATCATATATTATCTAATTATGTTAAATATTTGTAAGAAGTCATTACTTAATTTTATGGCTTTACTGGAATATCTACTGTGGTGTTCAAAGTGCATATTTGATACAGTCAATGCCTGCGTGGCCATATTGTTATTAACCAGTAAACAAACTGCCAGCAAATTTTAAGCTATATCATCACAAAAATTTGATCATAATTAATTATCCATTATTAATAATAAGGCTAGATATAATATCTTATTTTGTGGTTAAAAATTAGTGAAGTATTCGGAAATTAAACCAGTCACTGGAGATTAAAAAGTATGCTGTAATATTGTAGCAGAATACTAGAAGACTTGCATCTCTTATTTTGCTAAAATGTTATGGCATATCATGTGCAATTAACTAATGCAGTGCATGTGGCTCACAAAGATTATATTAAGCTCGAAATACTGGAGTTCCAAGTCAACAGATTAATATAATGTTATGGCATATAGAGTATAATTATATCCATCTCATATCATGTCTAACTGTTTAAAATAAATCTTGTGAGAAAATTTGTAAGCATTTTATTTTATAATTGCTTTCGCAGTGTAAAAGTAGATTAATGAAATGTGTTTTCTGACAAAACCGTATTGTTCTATATTATAGGTTTTAGAAATATCTATAAAATGTGAAGAGAGGATAGAGAATAATCCTGGAGCTGTAGATGAAAATAATGACCAATCAAATCGGTCATTTTCTTTCCAGACATCAGGGAGATCAAATTCTGATGATAGTGGGAAACAAGTACAGTATATTTTTTATGAAAATGACAGTTTTTCTTGTTATAGCTCTTATATAATGTGATGTCTCACACATCATAAAAGTATTTATCAATACCATATTTAACATAGTTAGGCATATTAAGGCAGTGCATTTGAAATTGGACATAACTGATCTTACATTTTGTATTAATGAAAGAAAAAATTGTTCTGTGTTATATCCTAATTTTTTTTTTTTTGTAAGCAAGCTGTTCAGAAATCAGTTTCTGGTTGGCTGCTATGAGCATATGGCTTCCTGCAGCACTAGAGTACATACACTGAAATAAGTTGTCACCTATTGGTTCGTATAACCTATAATGGTGAATTTCTGTTTTCAGTGTTTGATATGTAGTGATTGGAGAATTATGGCTAATGTAATCAAACCTCCCACCAAATGTGAGTTTTGTTGTGCAGTTTATTTTTTGCAAGCTAAGTTACAGAGTGCATTCTCAAGTCATCACTTAAAGATTTAAATGTACAAAGATAAGTTCATTAATGAAGGTTGTATAAGAAATGCTACGAGACATTTCATGGTGGTCAAAATGGTTAATTTAGGAAGCAGGAACACTGTCTTTTGTGAAACAAGTAGAGAATGTGATTCATGAGTGATCTGCTTTACATTGTAAGAACTGTTTTGGAGAATTTCCTGAACTGCAGCAAACAATACTTCATAAGATTTGGGAACTTGGTTATTGAAGTTTTATATAACACCAATAGAATGTGTATGTAACACCAAAACTTTTCACGCAGCATCATAACAAAATGCAGGAAATGCATTTTGTGATTTGATCTTGTGTTGCTGCATTGCATTGCTGCAACACAGGTGGTTATACTTTTCTGAGCAAGATTATAAGAGGCAATAAAATGTGGAATTCACTCGTGCAATGTGCAGAAACAGGGAAAATCAAAAACCATAATAATCAAATAGTATGATACACATTAACTCACCAGATAAACCTAGAAAGCTCTAACCAGTATTGTCTAACAAAACGCTTATGACTGTTATCTTTTGGGACAGTAACATGATTTTGTTGACAGTATTTATTGAGCCCGGTGTGGCAGTTAACCCTTTCGCTGTGTATCCCGTGATTTCCATGGGTAACATAGAAGTAACAAAATTTACACAACCTGTGATTTCGGAGGGGATACTTTTTTTCCATCTATTTAACTGCACAATCTGATCTTTTCTTGTTCATGGTTTCATTTCAGCTTTTCTGCGATTTTTAATTGTTTATTCAGATCTGAGTTAACACATGCTGTTAGTTCTCTATATGTCTGCGAAATATACAAGCATGTTTTGCACCTTTTCAAACCTCAAAGATGTCTCTAGTTAAACTCTCACTCTCATGAGACTAACTGCTTGACATTTTGCTAGCCGTATACCCTCAAATCTCATCAAGAAACAGCCTCAAAGACAGTGCGCTGTTTCTTGCTTTAAAAAAAAATGAAACTACAAACTGGCAAAAAAATTCACAAAGGAACACAAACTTGGTGCAAAGATTGCAAGGTAGGGTTTTGCCTCGAGCCCTGTTTCCAAGTTTATCATCCTAAATTTCATTTCTAATAAATGTTTTGCAAGTATTTTGCATATTTACATTAGTATATATGTTTTGCCTTTGTATTTCATGAAATAAATCTTAATTTAACCAAGATTAATTTTCAAAATTTTTCTTTTATATGATTATTCTTAAATTTCAATTTTCTGACAATCTTTATTTATGAGCTAATTCTACAGTGAAAAAAACACTTTTACAAAAAACTTTTGTATATTTTAATTCTAAAATACATGTAGATTTGAAATATGTAATAAAAAAATATGTAATTTTTGAACCTATTTTGATGAAAAAATTATGCAGCGAGAGGGTTAATGCTTAACTGTGAAATACTTACTCAACCTTGTCTGCACATTTACAGCTAAATACGGATAAATGTTCCATCAGCAGTTTCGATGGAAGATGTTTAATCACTTTCCCCATCACTCTTCTGCGCAAAAAAGCAGGGTAGGATTCTGAAAAACTTCAGAGCATTGAGCAGATTCATAGCTGCTGTTTGAAAATGGTTGTATTCTTATGGTAGTGATGATGAAAAATAGGTCATGTCATAATAAATATAGTTTTTCTTTATTCCTTTTTATTTGATACCTGCCGATGATTTCTGGATAGCCCTCATAAAAACAGAAAACAAATAAATATATATCTAATTTTGTATACACTATGTTCACAAAAATGCTTACCCTACCTTTGTTTTGCAACTGCTAGTTTTAGACATATACTTCCAATTGCAAAAATGCTTTAATTGATGCAAAGATTTTAAAGAAGAATTAATTTTGTGTAAAAAAACAAAGTAACTTTTTTTACTCATTCCTCCTGAAAATTTTGTACTTTTTATAAAAATAAAACACAGAGTTAGGCTGCCATATGACAAAAATTGATCAAGATATTTAATTTCAAAATATGCAATATTCCATGCCATTTTCAATTTGTGTTGAGTGTTTAATAATCATTTGAAACATTTTTGTAATTGGATGTGTATATCTAGAACCAATAGTTTCAAAAGTAAAACTGGGTTGAGAACTTTTGTGGACATGTTTTATGTTTGATGAGTAAATAATTTTAATGATTAATTTCAAATATGTGTTGCATTTATTTCTTATCACAGTGTGTTTAATAAATAAAGTATTTCCAAGTCAGATTTTTAATCTCTTTACTTGTTTGAAATTAACTTTCAGACGTGGCAATGATTATAAAAAGGGGAAACAAAACTTATGTCCTATATTTTAACATGCTGTTGTTTCAGCATTGTAACTCTTATTGCAAAATTAGAACATAAGCCCTAATAGAAATATATGAATGATGATATGAAATGAATTTTTACTTTACTATTAAGTAATTTCAATCTTTTATATTGCATGGTTGTTTTTATGTCTTTTAGCTGTCATATAAGTTAAATCTACTAACAAAATAAATAATACTAATTAGTTATGTAATTTTAGCTTAAGTACATTAAATAAATTTTGAAATCTTAGAAATGATTCGCAGTGTGTTAAAATAGTTTAGGTGTGTCAATTTTTCAGTGCTATTTGAATTTTGTTAATAAAAATTAAATATTTTCCAGCCCTCTCAAACTGAGAATTACTTTCCTCTAAAAGTACGCACGGGACCAGTACGGATGGCTGCTGGATTTCATGCTAGCCTAGTGTGCCTAACAACAGGAGTAGAAGGAGAACCCCAACCAAGAATTACTGCACTTGCCTTGCAAGCTGGATATGGGCTGTATGCTTTTTCTACATAATATTAACAATGCATGGTATTTATTTTAGAGCAGAGATAATAAATTCTGTTTATGTTAAAGAATTATTTGAAAAGGTTCAGTTTAACATAATGATAGATAACTCTTCTATGTTTCCTGATATTATTTTAATTTATAACCATGTATAACTTACTGAAGTATATGCAATGTGAAGCATATTTAATTTTTGGATATTGTTTCTTGAAAGAAAAATAGTTTTTAATGAAGTAAGGATTTTATAATTGAAATTTAAAGCAAGAAGAAGGATAAATTAATTTTTTTTCATATAATTATTTTGAATGTAAAAGTTTCCTAAAATATAGGTAGATGAAAGAATCATGATAATTCTATACTAAAGTATGTGATTTATGGTAACAGCCTGGTAAATACACAAGTTGATATAAGCAGATTACATTTTTTTTTGGAAAAACTGTTTTTAAATTAAATTTGATTTCAAGAAAGGTATTTATGATTTCAAACTACTCCTAGGTTATTTGTATTCAAATTGAATTTGACTGTAGGTAATTTTAAATTTTGAATATATTTCTCACTTTATTCTTAGTCTATTAAACATTTATTGCCTGATCAGTAGATTTAATTCTGTAGTTATTTAGAAGATTCAATATTCATAATATATTTTGCAGAATTCAGAAAAGTGCTCTTAGTTTTTACAAAATAATATTTTCATTTTTCTTTCTTATGAGCATATGTATATTTGATATTTTGTAGAATGGCCTATGGAAATGAACATGGACTTGCTATTGTTGATATTATCCAAAAGACGTGTTTATTAAACATGGCAACTCCTGATCTTTATGGTGCGTTTCTTATGTATATGAAATTCTTTATTCCAGGTTTCTTATGTAATGACACATTTGATGTTAAAATTTTTTTTGCCATTTATTTTACACCTTTTATTGGTTATATTATGTGGTATTGATTTACTTCAAGGACTAAAAAGGACAGATTAGAAGGAGATTTTTAAGTAATGTTTAAGCTTTTATTACCAAAAATACCATAAATGCTCTTCGCACCCACATATATATACTGCTTTTAATTCAGGTATTGGCATTTAAAAAAAAATTTTTTTTTTAATTATCTTTGAAAATTACTTACAGTGATTGGTAATAGTCGGCAGAATTAAAAATAAATTTCTTGTGTTTTAATTGCTAAAATGAGGTGGAATGTAAGTCAACAGTCAGTGTAGTTAACCATTGAACAGTTATAAATCATTAAAAAAAATTTCAGATCCAAATCAGAAGGCATTTATAATTATGAGTTAAATTAACTATGTGTGATGTAAAGTATGCTTTATATCAGCAACCCCTTTAGTTAATTTTCCACTTTCCATGCTAAATATCTGGTAAATCACTGCTTGTTTTAAATTATTATAGTTTTTTAAGTTGTTAATAAATTTTGTTGAGATTATTGTTATTTTAGTGGTTCTCAACCTTTTTTTACCCATGCATCTCTCTCATCATCATTGGAAAATCATTCCCCACCATCCTTTCAAAATATATCTATATATATTATTTTTTATGTGTTAAAAATGTCGAAAATGGTGATAATAGCAAAACTTGAGTAAAAGTAGTTTTTTATATTCGTAAACTAAAACTAAATATTTAACAGCCAAAAAAAGAATAGCTGATTGAAATCCCACCTCCCTCCCTGAGGCGTGAATTCTCTTCTGGCTGGGAACCTATATGTTATATGATATACTCTGGCACTGCCATGTAAATTAACTTAGTGTAAATTATTTAGTTATTGATGACCACAAAAAAGTTTTGTGAAACATAATTGAACCCAGTAAAGATTGTTGTCATCCCTTAGTAGATTGAATGGTTTTCTTTTATAAACCTCCTCTTTGCTCCACTTCTTGTCCAACATATCATAAGCAGTCATTATGTAGACTAGAAATGCCTCTTTTGTATCTTATTTGCTTCTACTAACTCATAGACTTGGAAGCAGTTATTGTTGGCAACCGCATACATCTTTTAGAGAATAATAGATGTACATCATTGTGCATAAAATCATAAACTGAGTTATTATATAAAGCAATTTTGTCTATACACATAAAATGATTAATATTTATAGAGAATATATCCAATAAAATTAATAAAAATGAAGTGTTGAATTAAAATAATAACTTCTTAAAATTATCCTTTTTTGTGCTACAATCTCAAAGTGGAAACTAATTTTGATTCAAAGCATAAAATAAATTTTTGCCAGTTAAGCTTAAAGGAGATTTGAAGTATGTTTATTAAAATAATTGTTTCTTTAAAACATATTATGATATTTTATGACATTTGAAAATTATGTTTTAAAAATCTGTTGTTTTTTTATGTGTGTGAAGTGTAAAACTTAAAAAGTTCTATGCTTCTAGTAGTAATTTTTGGCTAATATTTTTAAGCTCTTTCTTTCTTTTACAATGTAAGTGGTTTAGTACATTTAAATCAGTTAATATATATATAAAATGTCTACAACTATATAGATAGTTGATGATGCACATATTGAACTATTTAGAATGTAAGCATGCCTTGTGCTTCAAAGATAATATGCAGTATTTGATTAGTTTTAAGTTAGGTATATTTAAATACAAATGCTGGCCTGTAAATTGTTTTTAATTTAATTTGCCTGTAAATTGTGAATCAGTTTGTATTCTTAAAATTCCCTTTGTAAATAAAGTTGATAATTTTTTATTGATTATAACAAACTGAAAAGGTTGACAATTAATTTTCTATGAATAAAGTTGAAATTAATAATTATGGTAATTAATCTATAACTTAAGGATATGATTAAGTGATAATCTCTTAAAAATGTGATTTAATGATGATCTGTTAGTTCTGTATTTGATTTTACCTAATCAGTGAGTGCATGCTGATTAAAAAAAAAAAAACTGTAAGAGTCATAATCTCATCTGTGATAATCTGTTTTATTTTTTTAGCTTCTGATGTTTTGTCACTTTAACTAAACATAATTATAATATAAATGCATGTAAATGTATATATATATATATTAATTAGAATATAAACATGTATAAAGGGGATAGAGTTGTGATTAAAAAAGATTTTTTTAATGCAAAAGTTAAAAATTATATATAAATTAGCTAAAAATTATAGTATATATGTTAAATGCAGTTTTGTCTTATATTGCGTATACAATTTTAGGATCTGCGGATCCATACCAGAGGCCCCCCAAATCACCTAGGAGGACAAGTAGCTGTGCTAATTCAAGTAGTGATCAAGATCAGGGACATTCTCCATGTGATGAGGTATGTTATTGTAATGAACATATTCTGTATAGATATATTGTTATGTATTTTTTATTTTCAAAACCACATTCTTCACATCAATTTAATAAAAACGATAACATCAATTGCCATTATAATTCCTTCTGTATTTTAACATAAATTAGCAGAATGATGCCTATTAATGTGGTATGACCATACTTCATGTAGATACCATTAAAAAATTTTACACATAATTATCATATTTCCTGTTATAAGTTTTCTAAGAGTTGCTTAGCACAAAATTATAGCTGTATGTTTAATTGCAGCTCCACATAATATTGTTACAAATTTTGTATGCCTATAAGTAATTTTAGTGAAATTATATTTAAATTGTAGTATCTCTTGTGTACTGTAGTATGAAAGGCCTCAGCACGTGAAGCATTGATGAAAAAATGGGTACACGGATTAAGTCCATTTAACATCACTGGAAGAGGTAAACTGCTATCTCGCCAGTGTTTTCGGCAACTAATTTTTGTTGCCAAGCTTGGTGACATTTCGGTCTGATCCTTTTGTAGCTGTAACTATATCCATCTTTATGTAACTGATTTATGTATGCCTTCCATCAATTTCAAGAAATCGAAGCTACTGGAAATTTCTCTCGTGGGCGGGAAAACTACATAGAAGACCATAGAAGTTTTCAGCTTAGCTGAGCATATTGTGTGTAAGCATTCATTTCTTTATGCGCTTAGCATTGCATTCAGCGTTCTTAGTAGATTAATGTTGAAAAGAGCTGTATGAGTACTTTTACATGAAAAGTTCCAGAACTGTAGAACATTTTTGGAAAATAAAGTTCTTCAAGCTTTCATCAGTTCTGTGTGCATTCCATCCATTACGAATCTGTGCATATGTAATATGTTATTTGTATCAATATGAATTCTTGTTGGTCTGTGCTTGGAAATAAAATTCCTTATATAGCTTTCTGGGAATCAAATGTAAAATCAGATATGCATACATTTTAGACAGAATATCAAACATAGTACCTTAAAATAAATTTATCAATTCAAGATTTCTTTAACACTCAAACAGTTAGCCCATTTGATAAAGGAGTTTAAATGTGATAAAATTTGTTATAACTCAATATTGGTATTTCTAATATTAAAACTTTAACATATGCATGTTACTGATACATGATAACTAAAAATTGAGTAAAATAAAACAACCAGCAATATATATACACTTATTTTTAATCCATTACTTTGCTCGTCAAAAACAGCTCCTCCAAATGATGGATTTAGCCTCCCACCTATATCAAAAGCAATGTTATTAGTAAGTTTAAAGACAAGTATTGTCTTTGGTGAATGTGTCATATATGCATATTTTTAAGTGCATTGAATATATTGAAAGATAAAACTGCATTCAGTTATAATTAAGATGTTCAAAATGAAATATCCCCAACATGTGTAGCATAGCAAAACTGCAGTGGTTGTTTTATTTCTGAAACTGATAACTAAATATGTAGTATGAAATTTCATTTGTACTGTAGTGTCAGGCATGATATATTAGACATCTTTAAAGATTTTTTTAACAATATAAAGGGTGTTTACCAAAATTTTTGCAAGGTATCACATTGCTTCAAATGTATATCTGAAAAGAGGAACATTATAATAAGTAGAACATTATATTGAAATGCCAGTTAGTTTTATTATAAAAGATTTAAATCCGACTTTGATGTTAAGTTAGGCATTCAGATTTTCAGACATTTAATTTGTTTTTAAAAAAGTTGTAGGAACTTTAGAGAAAGTTAGGGAATTTCATTCTCCTGTTTGAGTAGCAACCTTGACATACAGACATGTATTTAGTGCAAGAGAAAGTTAATTACTCAACAATGAGCATTTATTTCACTACACTGATGCAAATGAGGTTTAATGTATATATATATATATATATATGTACTGTTTTCGGGACACTGTCGCGATGGCTGAGTGGTACGGTGAGAGGAAAGAGTTGATACCAAAGTAAATTTAGCCAATCATCATCTTTATTTGCAGATTTGCAGGCACATTAGAATAATTCCTTGTAGACAATATACTCTTTAATCATAGCAATTAGGGTAATTTCTTATTTGCACAGATTGTACACAAGCATGAAAAAGATGCAACATCATTTCAGGTGGGGAAGCATAAGCGGCACAAGTATGTTTGTATGGCAGAAGTCAGGAAAAAGGAATATAGTTCCTGGTGAAGCAGAATTTATACTGCATAGGGGCAAATGTGAATCAAAAGCCATGATTGGTTAATTTTACTTTTAGTTACCTTTTCCAAGCAGAGTTGCATAATGTAAAAAAGCCTCAAATTTGGGAGAACAGATGAATTTAGGGGAACAGCACCAAATCTAGAATGTTAAGTTTGAGATCACCAATTTTTTAAGCTGATTATATGAGTCAGAAATACTATTTCATGTGTTAAAAACTGACATATCTTCCTTCTCCAGGTCTTTCAAAACAGACCACTTGTTCTGTAAACTAAGCTTGCATTTGATTTTTTTCCAGTGTTTCTATATCAGCGCTAAGACTTTCAAATTTCGAGCTCCATAATTTTTAGTTTTTTAAATCCAGCAGTTGAATTGCAAAGTTACCAGTGTCAGTATTAAAGGGAGAAGAATTTAATTCTGTTACAGTAGTATTAAGAGGTTTTTTTAACAAAGGCTAACATCACTTTGTTGTTTCTGAATTCCTGAAACCTGCTGGAAAAAACCTCTCTCATATTTAAAACTATTATTTTGAAATAGCAACTGTCAGTATTAGAATTATTTTCTTGGTGAAGTTTCAACAGGCTTGGGAAGTGAATCGAAATTTCTCTTTCAAAATCTTGAGCAAGAAGAGATAATTTGTTTTCAAATGAAATAATTGTGTTTTCTTTCCCCTGTAGTTTTTGATTAAGCTGATTTAAATGAGATGTAATATCTACCACGAAATAA
This sequence comes from Stegodyphus mimosarum, assembly GCA_000611955.2. Classification (NCBI taxonomy): domain Eukaryota; kingdom Metazoa; phylum Arthropoda; class Arachnida; order Araneae; family Eresidae; genus Stegodyphus; species Stegodyphus mimosarum. The sequence continues at coordinate 223,774 of KK119479.1, forward strand.
AATTTTTGGATCCACTGATCATTCTTTAGTTTTGGATAATAAACACCCTTTTCAATTTCTATTAATAAGGATGCGAAATGTTTCCTCTTGTTAACCAATGTACTTTTTTTTTATGCAGTAGAAGATCTGCATACTCACTCTCCATTTCAACTAAAAATTCTTTAAGTTGTTGATGATCCTTAGCTATAATGGAGGTGATAATCTTAATAAGCAGTTCCATAATTTTGCAAATTTTTTCTAGAAATGTCTGCACACAAAGCATTTGTTGATGAATAATACAATGGTAAGTATCTCGTGACTGATAAATGAGCCATTGTACTGAAATCAGTACAGTGGCCCATTTATCAATACATCAGTAAAAATCTTACTAGAATCAGCACAATGGCAATTTTAACTTTACGCACCAAATAATGTACAAATGAAATTGGGCCATGTCAAAGTATCTGGGTTTTTAGACATTTCTAATTTGAAGTTTTTTCATATTATATGCAACCCAAACATTGTCTATGTATTTTATGTTGCCTAAGTTTAGTTTCTAGGGAAAGTTTTGTTTCAGACACTGAAAGAACTTCAGATTTGAAAGGTCTAAGAAACTAAAAGTGCTGATATTTTGAAACTAAACTTCATTTTTATATTATTTGGTTTCTCATTTAAATTGCCATTGAATGGTATATTAATTCAAAGCATTTCATTAGTTAAAATTCTACATATGACAGTTACTATGACAGCACAATTTGATGCATAAGCAGTACAATCAAAATGCCGAAATTGGTAGAAAAAAATTTCCTAGGAATAACATTGGCAGATAGGTTTTAAGTTGTTTTCATGTTTGTGTAAAATCTGATGGTCTTTGTGTTGTAGTTTCAAGATTTTTTTGCTTTAATGTGCGCACGTGTACTATTTTGTGGAAGAGCCACACTCAAGCAGACAAAGAGCCACGGTTTGCTGACCACAGGCTTAGATGACTTTTTATATATATATATTTATTTATTTTACTGAAAAATGACAAATAAGGCATTTAAGAAAGAAGAAAAGGTTTAAAAGTTTTTTTATATGAGAATGGGGGGGGGAATTTAGTGTCATTCAACATGCACTGCACATGCAGTGCACATGCACTTGTGAATCTCTGGATTCTAAAAGACAATCTGATTGGTGCTGCAAAAATTGGCTCTATGCCAGCTGTCCGAATGATGCTCACGTGATACATGATTTGCCAAGAAAGTGATCGCTTCTGATGTGAGAGCTTATGAGTGGTGTAGCACCAGGGTGCCTGGGCAAAACAGCCCTACCCCTTGTAGAATTGATAGGTTGTTTCGAATTATAAGATACTCATTAACCTGGAAAAGACATATACAAGCAAAACAAAAACGATAAAGAGAAAAGGAAGTGCAGACTTATGGAACGATACGAGAGACACATATGCAAGACTGAAACATGATAAATACTAAATACAAAACATACAAAAACATACAGTATGATAAAATTGACAAGTACACTAGTCGTTAACATTTAAGATGGCCATGGGCCTTTTACAATTACTGTCATTAAAATTATAGTCATAAGTACGAATTACTGGATTTTCAATATTGGGCAGATTTGCATAGAATTTGCGGGCAAGCCGGCAGTAAAATTTACAAATTTCCTCGACTTTAAGCTCCTTATGTATCTTGCTGTTACGAATATACCAAGGAGCATTGGTTATCTGTCTGAGTATAAGATTCTGCACTCTTTGCAGTCTTTTTCTGGAGCTTTTGCATGAGTAAGCCCACACAGGGCAAGCATAACATAAGATGGGACGCAACACGGTTTTGTAAATGAGCAACTTGTTGTCTATGGAAAGTACACTGTTTTGAGCAATTAAGGGTGTAGTGTGATTTTAGCAACTCGAAACTTTTGAATAATAGATATGATGTGTGGGGTCCATGTCAGAGTATTACAGAGGATCACCCCTAAGTAAGGGACTTGCTTGGGCCATGGGATTTCTTGTCCATAAAGAGATAGCTTCCCTTTAATTTTCTTTCTTCTGGTGAACAGTAGCTTGAGTTTTGTCAACATTAACTTGTATTTTCCATTTAACAAGCCAAGTCTCGAGTATGTTTATGTAAGCTTGTAACCGTTGGATTGCTAGACTGGGAAATGCACTTTGAGTGAGGATTGCAGTGTCGTCAGCATACATTGCGAGTGTTGTGTTGTCTGTAACAGGAATGTTGTTCACATATATGTTGAAAAGTGTAGGGCCAAGCAGGGACCCCTGGGGGACGCCTGCAAGGATTTTCCTACATGTCGAAAGTGTGTTTGCAAGTTGAACGACAAAGTGTCTACCTGTTAGGTAGGAATTAACTGTGTTTATGATGTAACCTGGGAAGCCCAGGTTGTGGAGTTTGTATATAAGTGCTTCCAACCACACCCGGTCAAAGGCCTTAGCTATGTCAAGGAAAAGCCCTCCAGTGACTTTCTTCTGCTGTGCTCCTTCAGTGATGAATTCAACAACTCTGTACAGTTGATTAACAGTCGAATGATGTCGCCGGAACCCAAACTGATATGGTATAATAATCCCGTTATGTTCCAGGTAGTCATTTATTCTTCTAAGCAGCACCGCCTCCAGAATCTTGCTAAGTGATGATAGCAGGCTTATGGGCCTGTAGGAGTCTGGACTCGAAGCAGGCTTTTTGGCTTTCAGGATTGGTGTGATCTTGGCAGTTTTCCATATCTCAGGAAAATGCTGCCACTGAAGAATAACATTCAGGATCTTGGTCAGATAGAACATGATTTTAACAGGGAACCTCTTGATCATCCGGTTGTTGATGGTATCCAGTCCTGGACTTTTGCTGTTCTTGAGCTTTTTGACATAAGCATAGACCTCTGAGGGCATGACTGAAATAGTGTGGTTTGTGTGTGGGCTTGTCATGTATGTGTGGTGAAAGTTCGTAATTAATCGTTCAGTGTTGGAATCTTGGATGTTGTTTATGCGAAACTGAGATTCCAATTGATCTGCTAAACATTCAGCCTTCTCAGTTTCAGTGTAGTAGATCCTGCTAGGGCCGTTAAGGGGCGGAATGTTGTTGTGGCATTTCTTGTGCCTTTTAACTGCTTTCCAGATAGAGTTGTCCTCCCTGGAAAGTGTTTCAAGATATCCAGTCCAGCGGAGTTGTGCATAATAATTAGTGCGAGACTTGACTGCGTCACAGAGACGATTGAAGATAGTTTTATCAGCACGGTTTCGGGATCTCTGAAACTGCCTCCTGGCAGCGTTCCTCTTTTGAATAAGGTCTCGGAGCTCCCTGCTCCTAACAATCTTGTGCTCTTTTATTTCCTCTTGAGCAGTTTTGTGGGCACGTTGAATATTGTCAGTGAAGGCCTTGACTAAGCTGTCAATGTCATTCCTCGATTGTACCGTTGGCATAGTGTACTGAATGTTGTTCAGAGCTTTGGCAAAGGCTTGCCAGTTGGTTCTGAAGGCTCTATTGACTGGTGTGGTATAGCTACTAATGTCCAGGATCAGTCTGACCGGATTGTGGTCAGACGAAAGCTCATCCAGCACAGAAATAGCCAGTGGAACACTGGTATTTCTGAGCAGGAAGAAGTCTAAGATACCAGTGGAATTAGTTGCATACCGTGTTGGGGTACTGGGAGCTGCTATTTGGAATGGGACCCTACGGGCCAAATTGAATATTACATTGCCTATGACATTGGAATTATAGCAGTTCCACGCGCGGTGTCGTGCATTTAGGTCACCACCTATAATAACATGTGTACCAAGTGAGAGTAAGCTGTTAAGATCTGACTCAACAGTAGCATGTAGTTTCCGTGGTGGAATATAGGTGGAGACAAAAGTGTATGTTATGTTAGTGTTTGTTGTGATTGAAATAGCTGTGGCTTCAATGGCTGAAAGCTGTGGAATTGTTACTTGATAATGAGGAATACAGCGCTTAACAAGGAGAGCAGTATCGCTTCTGATGTTTGCTCAAAAATCACTTTTTTGGAAATCACTGTATGAAATTCCCTGACTTTTCGAGATTTTGATTAAAATATTTAAATTCCCTGACTTTTGAGGGAATTTTCAAATTCCCTGACTTTTCTCCGGTTTTCCAGGTAGCATGGCAACTCTGATATCATAACTAATAGAGGGTGATATAAAACATAACATTAAGCAATTTTATTCTGTATTTTTCCCTTCTGAAAGCTTGATTGCAGCTAAAAGATTGTAGATCACCATTTGAGAAATTTGACATCATCATTATTAATTTAGTTCAAATCATAGAAGCATTCAACAAAATGATTCATTTGTAAGCAACCAACAGGTTTTTTTTTATTTATTTGTAGTGTAACTTTTCTAAGTGTGACAGATCATAGTTTGCATTTAAATATAAAACATAGTAATAAGATATTCATTTTTAATTATCTTTAGCAATCTTCTGATGCTGCATGCTTGAGTCCAACCAGTCGGTCACATCCACATAGAAGATCTGTCCATGCAGAGATGCGTCATGCCCGCTCTCAAGGTATTTGTTTTTGAAACAAATTTTATACTTATGTTAAAAAAATAATAGGTTTGCATTTTTAATAGTAAGATGCATTTGCGCTAGACAGTAAATTTATATCACGGCTCTTGTTTAAAGTTTTATATAAAAAGTTAATACAGAGTAGGAATCATGGAATTCATGAAATTTTCTTAATTTTTGTTGTTTAAGAGATGGTAGAGCATATTAAAGAAAGTATTTTTCTTAATTCAATGTATGACCTAAAGTGGAGCAGGAAAATACCATAAATTGCTTTCTGATGTTCTTCATAAGTAAATATTTTCTTAAATTTCATCTATTGCAACTCATATTTCTCCTGTAATTGATTGATTTATAAATACTAATAAAACATATGCATTTTATGGAACTTCAAACTGCTAAAAATTGCAACAAAGGTTTTAATGTTTTACTATTAACATTTTCTTGCAATGCAAGTGGTGATTTGTAAAGCATTTGAGTGTTTGTATAATAAGCTTTGTGAAATGGAAATATTCATTTTTGATGGACATTGTTATATGGATTGGGCAAGAACTGTAATAAATCATAAAGTAGATGAACATCTTCTATATAGTACTGAAGAATGACCAAGCATAAGAACTGTAATGCACAGCATGGATATGAACTATACCACAATATACAAGGTTCTGCAAAGGCAACAATTAATTTTTTATGAAAAATTCATGCATTGAAAGAAGCAAATTCATTACAATGAAAATAATCCTCATCTTTCACAAGAGAGTGAAGTTGGCATTGCAAATCAGGTTTTGGTTCTGCCTTTTTTCAGATCAATCCAATGGAAATATTCGACACACTTTTCTAGAAGCAGTAGTTCTTCTGGAGGATATCCCTGTAACTAAGTATGTTGCAGCACTGTGAGACATCATCACATTTTTAGCATGGAAGTGCATAATTACTTAAATGTTACTTCTAAGAATGAATGAATTTGCCAGGTTAGACTTATCTCTTGATGAATGCTGAATTTGTTTTGTTTTTGTTTATTTTCTCATCTTTTAAGGATATCTGAACCTTGTATTCAAGATACCAATTGTCTCCCCTGGGGATCTTGTTAGCGGTTTTCCATCTGCTGTTCTTCTATCCATGAATTGCATAATATTTCTGAGAATATCAGTGCATTCATAAAACTGTGAGGTTTATATTTTGACTGTCTGTTACTCTTTAAAGGATTTGTTTAAAAATGGTTGAATAAAATTTTTGAACTTCTGATTACTTCCATTTACCTGTGGAAGTTTTGATAAATCATGATCATGAAAGAATTGTATCTTGTTATTCTTTATAAACCTTTAAAATTGTCCTGTAAATTTAGAAATATATTTTATACTGTGCTTTTTTTTTTGTTGTTGTTGTTGTTCCTTTTTTGCTATTAAAGATGATGTACGTATACTTTAGTTTGTTCTCCCCCCCCCCATAAAGATGCTTTTTTTTTTTAAACAGTTATCCATTTCTTAAGGCTGATAGGTCAAGGATTTATCTGTAGAGAATGAAGAGTTATCTTACTTAATTACAAAAAAGGACTGAGTTATCAATTTGCTTTGCCTTTTTCAGTAGTTTTCAGTCCAAAGGGACTTTGTCCCTGAAGGACTATTATTTTCGTTTTGCGATTATTCATCGAATCACTCTGAATGTTCATTTCACTTTTCAAATTGTTGCCACCAAATGTTATCACCCTGTATTATATTTAAAGGAATTAAATAATGGAGAATCTGCATAAATGTATGTATGTTTCTCGCATTGCGATAAAACAATGATACCTAAAGCCATCAAATTTTGAACGATGTAATCTTACTGCGAATATGGGCATTGGCAAGCCCAAATTTGGAATTTGTTTTATTATCAATTTCATATTTTGTAAAACTTTAATGAATTTTTGATTAACAAACTCAAGGATTTCAAACAAGCAATGGCAATTTTGTACAGAAAAAAAAATTTTTATCTCCAGTGCATGAGACTATGTATCGGAAATTTGAAAGATATGCTCAATTTAAAGTTATTTTGCAATATTGCTCTTGAACTGAATTTTATGGTTTAAGTGCGAATAACAGGATATTTAATAAATAAAGGTAACACACAAAATGTTGAAAAAACGCCCCTTTGGGCATAATTTAAAATCTAAA
>KK119479.1:230435-253234 GCA_000611955.2 Stegodyphus mimosarum
AAGAAACTTAACATAAAGGGAAAAGTATACACAATCTTTTCACTGTTAGTAAGGCCATAAATAATATTGCTTTGGAATGTGAACAATGGAGCTATATTAAAGCTTTCTGTAAATAATTGTTATTGTGTCTTTAAAATAATAATGTTTGAACTAGATTGCTTATAACTGGAAATAAAGTTATTTTTACATTTTGTGATATGTACCTTTAAATTTATACTAAACCATGTGCTCATATTAAAATTAAAGAAGCGTATTTTCATGTTAAAACTAAATTAAGATATATTTTAAATTTCATGATCATTTTGATTAGTCTCATCAAAGTAACTGTAATGTATTTTTATGTGTATCTTTATATTTTTTCATAGAAGCATTTCAGTTACATGAGCACAAGGCTATGCTTATTCAAGGAAAATATTACATTACAGAAATATAAGGCTTTTTGAGTTTATAATCTTGTTACATTAATTGCTATGAATAAAGCTATGGTAAAGTGATATACATTTTCATTGCAGAAAAATTTGAAAATGCCTTTTCAAGATCTCGAAGCTCGAGTACATCAAGCATCAAAGATATAAATACTCAAGAAGGAAACACTGCTGAATATGTTGTCTTTCTTAGGTTTTGCGAATCATATGGTGGAAAGACTGGTAAGATTTTTATTTTGAATTGAATTTGAATTTTTGACCTCTGCTAGAATTTTATGCCGATAAATTGTGTTAAATTTTTTAATAATTCTAAAAAACATGAACTGTATTAAATTTACTTTAAAAGTATTTTTTAAAGTATAATTTGTATTAAAAGTGCATAGTTTATAATAATTTATTTGCTGAAAAAATTCTTATTCATTCCACTTTTTGACTGGAAGAATATTTAGTTTCTGTCTTAAAAAAAAATCAAATGTGTTAGTTTACAAATGTCTATAATTTCATAAAATATATTCTTGAAATATGTATGTGTGTTATTTTTATAAAGAGATTTTTAGTGAAAGAATCAAGACATGAAGGCTTTTTTTTTTAAATATATTATGTAAACTGAATAATTTTTCTATGAAAGTATGCATTTTTGAAATAAAACTTTTCAAATATGTAAACATATGTATATTTGCATATAACATTTAATATTGAATTCATGTTTATTTAATTAAACTTTACACAGCAAAACCTTTTATAACAACCATCTTTGGAAATGACTAGTGTATCTGAGAAAATAATTGAATAATAGTACTGATCATCATCAATAATGATGAACTGCAATACGGAAGTCTTAATACTTTTTTAAATGATTATTTGTTTTCCTATGGATTATTTTCACAAGGGATTTTTATTAAAAAGAAATAAAAATTTTGTGCAAGGTATCCCCTAAAGAATCTCCCTGTTTCAATGGTATGTTATAATAGTTTAATTTGGACTATTTGCAACAAATCATGCATCAAACTGAAGGTAAACGAACCTAGTTTTTCTAGAAAATGTTCAATATGTGCACCTGATGTTATGTGACACACACACACATCCAACCTACAGTCCAATTCTTCCCACACTCTGGAGTAATGGTAGCAATAGCTTCTTCAGTTCTGTGTCTCAACTCTGACTAAAATGTTAGGTAGCATCGGAACATAGACATGATCGTTTATAAAAAGGGTGCAAAGAAAGTCACATTAGGTCATGTGAACGTAGCGAGGCTAGCGAAAAAGAGCTGTGTCATCTCGACCATTATAACCAATCCAACAGTCAGGGACTTCAACATTTAACTACTCTCGTATTAAGAGATTTCAGTGTTGAAGGGGCCTCCATCTTGTTTACAAATAAGGTTTATAAGTTCACCCTATACTGATTCGGTAAAAAGCTATTCAGCGCTCAGATATGAACATTAATAGGTATTTACCTTGCCATTCAAATAAAAAGTTAGTTCATCACTGAACACCACATGATCAAAAAAGTATCATCTTTCTACTCAAACACTTCTCTTGCAAAGTTAAAATGTACACCATTGTCATCTGGCTTTAAAATGTGTACCAGCTTTAACCAGTATGCATGCATGTGTAAATGTTTCTTAAAAAGTTCGAAACTGTTGTCTTTTGCAATGAAGTTCAAGACTTGATTTCCTGACAGATTTCTTAGGGCTAGGAACATAAGATGCTCTGACATGGTCCACATCCTCATCAAACACTTTGAGTCATCCTGTGCTTTTACCTTTTAAAACATTGCCAGTGCTTTTGAATTGTCTCTACCATTGGTGGATGTTTTTTGCCACATGGGGAATCACAGTTAAACTTTAATTGAAAAGCATGTTGAACTGAAATCACAGATTCACTCATATCGAATTGCAGAGCATAAGTACTTTACACTCAGGAGTCACCATTTTGTGTATGTGTGACACTGCAAGCGAGAAAACAATAAAGCAGTACTCATGCACGTGCTTATCTAAAATTGAATGAGTTACTCTTTAATTGTAAGCTTGAACCAGTATTGTACAATGCTTACAGTTGATACTATTAAAATTTATAACTGGGATATTCTTTTATGAGCATGCTTTATTAAGTACTATTTATTGACAATTTTTGCAAAGAAATATTAAGTAAATGAATTGTTGATATATAATTGATTAATTAATTGCAATTACAGAATATTAAATGTTAAGTAAATGAATTGTTTATATATAATTAATGAAATGCAACTACAGAATATTAAATTACAAATACATATCTAGAGCCTTGAAGCATTTTCATAAACAAATAATTATTTCTCAATTTTTTTGTGATATTTGCCAAGAAATATGTAAAATAAATCTATTTTAATGCATATTGATTCAATAATTAAATATGATTACATAGCTGGGGTAACCATAGTTTGGCACTTGCAAGTGAATGGTACAGCTCTCATACACAAAAATATATGTTATGTATGAAATATAGTAAATAAAACTACTAAATGTCAAAAAGAAAGTAATTAATTTATTTCATTTCATTTTATGTTACCAGATGTTTGTGTCCATTTGAAATTTATTTTATTACTTTTAAAATTATGTATATATTGACTTACCACTTTTGGAAAATATAGTTCCAGCTCTCGAACTTTCTTAAATTACAACTTGTGGTTCTTACTGATATGAAGTTTGATCACCCCTGTTAACTAAATTAGGAATATACCCATAATTGCCCATGTGCATATATTATTGCAGTCAATCCATTTTTACTGAAAAAAAAATTATTATTTTGTTACTAATACTACTGGTTAGCTTCATATTGAAATTGTGAATGTTAATTCAAAATTTTTTTCATTTTGATTATTTTATATACAGGGTGATCTTTTTTAAAGTGACAGTGTTTGGAGCACCCTGTAGCGTGATCTAATAGCTGAAATGGCACCAATTTTGGTATTTAGACTAATCAAGACATGGGAAAAAGGATTCCGTGAAAAAAAATTTTAGTTCCAAAAATCGCCGTACATTAACTTCCCCTGGTGAGGAATTAAACCGCATTCAATGTGAGCACCGTTCTCAGAAATAACACCATGCATTCTGTGTGCAACGTTCTCCACAGCCGTATGTAACATATCACAAGGAATATTCTGTACAGTTTTTGTTATGTTGTCCTTTAGAATAGACAAATTTGATACACCACCAGCATAAACTTGAGATTTCAAATAACCCCAGAGCCAAAAAATCGCATGGCGTGAGGTCAGGGTAACGAGGCGGCCGTGCAACTGGAAAACTGCGACTTATGACTCTGTCATCAGTGAAGTTTTGGCGCAACAGCTGCTTTGCCTCATTACTAATGTGTGGCGGAGCACCATCCTGTGTAAAGATTGTCTGTTGGAGACGGTTTCTTTGCTGAAGTTGTGGAATAACAAACGTTTGCAGCATTTTGTGGTACCTTTCTGCATTTATGGTGCACGTTTGGGGTCCTGTCGGAGTGATGGTCTCAAAAAAGAATGGCCCAATTACGAATTCGGCTGTGAAATCACACCAAACAGTGACTTTCGGGATTTTGTGCACGAGAAGCCCTTAATTCGGCTATTATGTGTGTTTACGGACCCATCGAGATAAAAATGGCACTCATCTCCCCACAGAATGTGCCATGGGAAAGCATCATCAATTTCTACCCTGGCAAGAAATGATAGAGCGAATGTCACTCGCTTATCATAATCACTTGGTTTCAGTTCATGCAAGCGGCTGATTTTGTAGGGGTAAAATCCAATAACGCACCACAAAACTCTCCATACCGCGGAATAATTCATGTCCAATTGTCGAGCTACACCCCGGGCGCTGCTAGTACCAGAAGTGGTTCCCTGCGATCCTTCGACAATTGCAGTTGCCACATCAGTTATTACATCTTCTGATACTGGTTTACATCCTCTCCCAGTACGAATGGTCAGTGACCCCGTTTCCTCAATCTTCTTAATCATTTTCTTAAGACCATTCAGTGATAAAGGCCCCTTTCGTAATTTTTTTCTGGTTCCAAATTCCCGAAGAGCTGCGAATGCATTACATTGATTCATGTAATGCAGCTTCACCAGTAATGCACCTTCCGGTAATGTGAGAGGCATGTCCACTGAAGCTCATTTGCTTCAGTTGAGATTATTTGTGGGAGCTGTTCTACTACTTGCTTTTATAACTCCTATTACTGGCTCTGTCATTGCACAGCATTTGCATTTTTCTTTGATACTTGTGTTTTATGCTAATTCTCGTTATTGTAAGCTACAGCAGCGCCACAAATGCCCTAGTGGCGATTTTTAGAACTAATGTTTTTTTCACAGAATCCTTTTTCTCATGTCTTGATTAGTCTAAATACCAAATTTGGTGCCATTTTGGCTACTAGATCGCGCTACAGGGCGCTCCAAACACTGACACTTTAAAAAAGATCATCCTGCATTTGTTATTTTTACATAATTTCTGCCTAAAATATTCTTTGTCTGCAATTTGAAGTTTCTTGTTAATATATGTGCTTTACATGCAAAACAGGTATTGCTGATCTTTTAGTATATCTTTTTTTTAATCTCTTACTCATAAGCTTTTGGTTAATTGTTTACAATATATTTTTCATTAATATGGATCCTACATTATGTCAATGCACAGTGTTTTTGAAATCTTAAAAGTTTTAATGTGCTTAAATTTCCTATATTTACGGTCTTTTTTAACAACATAAAGTAACAAAATAAAGCTTAATAACGTAATAAAGAAATTAAACGTAATAAAATAGTAACATAATAATTAAATGTAATAAGGCTTAGCAATAGATATGTATATATACATATAATATTTCTGGCAGTGCGATATATATTTGAATTTTAATAAAATATTAAAAATTTTGATAGCCAGTATCTTTTAAAGCAAGATTTTCAGTTCCTTTTGTACATCTTTTCTGTTCATCTGTCATCCTTTATTAATAAGCTTTCAGATAATTTTTTGCGATTTATTTTTCACTAATACGGAACCTAAATTATGTCAACATGTAATATTTTTGAAATCTTAAAAGTTTTAATGTGTTTAAATTTCCTATATTTAAAAATAGTCTCTTTTAATGGCATAATAAAGCTGTGTTAAATAAATAATAAAGCAAAATAGTTTTCTAGACATCTCTGGTAGTGAATATATGTTTGAATTTTAATAAATTAATAAAACATTTAATAGCTAGCTTTATTTAATCCTTTTAGAGCAAGATTTCAGTTTATATTGTATAGTTATTTTAGATAATAAATTTAAAGCTTTTTCAGATAATAAATTTTGGCAGTTTTTGTTATAAAGTAATACAGAAATTCTTGCTTTTGAACATAATTTCTATTGATTTGAAAATGCTGAAATTTTTTAATTTAAATTATTTATAATTTTTTTATTAGATTCTTGTCCAAGTCCTAGCCTGTGGGTTGGCACTAGCTTAGGATCCGTTCTTGTCTTCCTACTCATAATACCTCCTCCTGGAGAAACTCGTCTCCTGCAACCAGTAATAATATCACCAAGTGGTAAGTGAACCAAACTTTTTTTCTGTTTAACATGCACAGTAATAATTTATCAGCGAGTTTTTTTAGACAGTTGAATAAAAGTGAAGGAAAAATTCGATTTGAATACTATTTTCTGAATTTTTTTGTACTTTAGTATGTAACATTTTTATCTAAAAAGAAAAATAATGTAGTAATTTAGCATACATACTATGCTGCAGCTAATTCTCTATTTCAACATTAAAAAGAACTGAGCATAATATTTGAAAATTAAAACTGAAATTAAATTCAGCTGTGCATACATTTATAAAGATTCACTATTCATACTGATTTCTTCTTTCTTGGTATTTTAATGTAATAATTATTTGCATAAATCTCTTGCATACTGAATTAATCGAATGATTTTCATTTATGATTACGTTGAGGAGAAAATAAAATAGCTTTTAACAAAAAATTCATTTGTTTATACAAAGTGTATGGTAGAATAATAGGCATTCTTTTAAATTGCAAAAATGTTTTACCTGTTGAAAAAAAAGGGGTTAAAAGAGACATCAAGGGAAATATTATGTAGAGTTCTTAATAGTTCTTAACCTTTCCATGGTTTAAGTTCTTAACCCTTCCATGGCCATGTACAGGAATATAAATTTTCTAATTTTTTTTAATTTAAATCTATTTCTACTGAGACGTTTGATACTTAGAAATGATATTTTGCTTTTAAATATCACAAACAGATGGCAGCACTCTAGAAAGTGACTTACTGTATCTTCCATTTATTACATTTACTAAAGGCTGTTTTTAGTATACAAAGTGTGGCATTTTAAAATTAAAAATAATCTTTCATGTTGGGGAATAAACATAAAAAATCTGTTATTCAGATCCTAAATATATCAGTGTAGCTTTATTTTAAACAAACTGTGAAAATACATTTCATTTTTTACCTCAGTACAATGTTCTCACACATGAACAATGCATGCCTTGAGCAGTGCTTGCATTAGATTTATGACTGATAACGTGTTTATAAGAGTTATTATTTGTATGGTAACATGTACTGGGTGTGAAAGGGTCCTTGCCTAATTTTGTATCTGTATGTGAGAAAAGTTTCTTATTTTCTGATGGGGTTCATTCCCTGGTGGTTGCATTTCAGCTGTGTGGAAGGTAATAAATTTGTGTGGGATGTTTATTGCAAACACATACATTGGGGGTAGGTGAGTCCTTGTCTGATTTTGTATCTGTTTGTGAGAAAAGTTTTTCATTTTCTGATTGTGTTCAGCCACAGGCATTTCAACTCATTTGAATCTTCATTCATAGAGTTTTTCAAAAATGTTTTGTTAAGATTTTATTACAGTATATTAGTTCAGAACTTTTAAAGTAATTATATGTTGTAGATAAATTATATGTATATCTAGATAGTTTTGTTTTGAGGAGGCTGAATTTGAAAATGCCATGTGAGGAACTTTATATAGAAAGACTTTTGCTCTGTTTGAGCAGATTCCCTTTGATTCAAGCCTTCTCCTCCAAGTCCTGCTATGCTGCCTCAATGTGGTGGGTGGTGTCACTGGGCAGAATGGGTGAAGTACGTTGGGAGCATATCTCCTGGTGGGGCCACCCTAGGAATGAAGGCCATTCCGATATGCCCAGCTAAAGCATAGCAGTTGAAGATCCTTCAGGGGATTACCGTCTTGGTGATCGGGTGTCACAATCCTGGGGCTCCAGTGATCTATCCTTTTTCCATCTCTTCTCTTCTTAACTGTAACTTTCCTCTTTTCCTTCTCCCTTGTGGTTTTCCTCTTCTGCAGTTGGGGCTCATCTTGAGAAGCTGGAACAGTCTTTGTTTCTAGTTCTCAAATGGCAAGAAAACAGCCCACGTGTTTGCCGTGCATGGAGACCTGTGTCCCTGGAAAGGAGGGTTCTGGTAGTTGAGAGGTGAGGTACTTTCCCCAACACACTGCTTTGGCCTCTGCTTCAGCTGAACAGGAGGCACTTTGTCTTCCTCGCGGGTGTCAATCGGCTGGTCACTAGTCCTTGTGTCAGTGGCTTGGGGACAAGCTCTTGGGAGTACCTGCTTTTGGGAAAGCCAACTGTGGGGCTCCAGTTTGCATATAGACCCGGTCATCCCTGGCATAGGAATCTGCATCCCCTTGTTGGACTCCGTGGTGGGTGGGGATGCCGGGTCTAAATCTTTATTTCCTTCAAATATAGCTTCACAAATCTTTTACACCTCATGAAACTGCCAATGAATCATCTAGTAAAAGACCTCAAACTGTGAAAAGTACAGAAAACACTAAAGTTGTTCCTCCATTTTTGTTTATGACAGGATCTGCTGAATTGCATAAAATGTCACCTTTCCTTGTTCAAAAATATATAAAAGCCTCTGCTGAAGAACCGAAATCAATTAAACGCTTATAATCTGGTGACTTATTAATAGAAACTGTCTCTGCTAATCAATCGAAGGCCCTTCTCACTATGTCAAAAATGAGACAGTTTGCTGTTATGGTTTCTGCACACAAAACTGTTGCGGCGTAATATCAGAAGGCGACATATTAACAGCGTTGAATGAGGAATTCATTGATGAGCTTACCGAGCATAATGTTTGCAATGCACATTGAATTAAAATAAAAGGCGACGGTCAGTTAATTGACACCAAACATATCATTTTGATTTTTAACACTCCTCAAATTCCAAATCACATTAAAGCAGGTTATTTGCATTGCCCTGTACACCCATATGTGCCAAACTCTATGCATAGTTTTCAGTGCCAGTGGTTTGGGCTCTCAAAGAATGCATGTCATGGTAAACTTACATGTGCTCACTGCTCATCTGTAGATCAGGAAAGTGAGGGTTGCACTGCCGAGCAGGAAGTCACCCATCCTTCTCTCGCTCCTGTCCCAAATTTAAATCTGAAAAGGAAATCGAAACTATAAGGGCAACCAAAAAGATATCATATACAGAAGCTTTGTATTGATTGTTTGAAATTGATTGAAGAGATTGTTTGAAAGCACCCAACCTCGTTTTTCTCGTTCAAACTCTGAGTTTTGCCAATGCAACAAAATCTGTTCCCTCAATAGCCATCCTGATGTCACTTACCACTCAAACAAAGACTAAAACTGAAATACCACAAAAAATGCCAAGTAGTAATTTATCTGCCAGTACTAAACATTCACCAACTCATAAAAAACCTGAAGTAATTAATACTAAAAAACAAACTAAGTCCTCTTTAAATAACATAAGCTCAAAAACAGTAAATTCTGGTCATACCTCATTAAACAGTATGCTATCAGATACACTTGAATCTGAAATGGAATTAGAAGAAGGATTAGTCCCACCAGAGAGTCTTCTACCATGTCTAACAAAGAAACAGCATAGGCAAAATAAACATTCATGATGGCTACTTTAATCTCTTGGAACTGTCACGGATTTCATCAAAATCTCGTGAACATCAAAAGCCTAATAGACATTTATCACCTTGCCTGTTTTCGAGTGCAGGAGACTTATCTCAAGCAAGATAGCACAGCTAAGTTGTGGAGATATTCAACTGTCAGTAAAAACTTTTTGTCTGGTGAGCGCATAAGCGGAGCCATTGCTATCCTAACCTCCCATACCTACCCTTCAACTGTCTTTACCTTGAACAAATGTCTCCAAGTTGTTGCTGTGTGGATCAATATCGGTATGCTTGTCACTGTCTGTACCATCTACTTGCCTGCTAATGAAGTGATAGATAAAAAGGGATTAGATGATTTAGTAGAACAGTTGCCTACTCCTTTCATTGTAATTGGAGATATCAATGGCCATAATTATCTCTAGGGTAGCGGTGACATAAATTTTCAGAGGAAAAAAGTAGAAGACCTCATTTGTGATCATTGCTTATGCCTCCTTAAAAGTGGAGAACAAACATATTTCGAGGAGCCCACGAGGACATTTCACAGTATTGATCTAGCCATTTGTTCGCCATCAATTCTCCTGTTTTGTTCATTTAGCATTGGAAACAACACTTTTAATAGTGATCATTTCCCTATCTTCATGACTTTTAATCAATTTACAGCATGGCCTAATGCCAGATCACCACGTTTTATTTGCAAACAAGCGGACTGAGAGATGTTTTCTCATTTGGCCAAGCTCACTAATAATATGACAAAGAATGTGCCAGTTGAGGAAGCTGTAAGAACTGCCACTGATACTCTTGGTCGAGCAGCTAAAACCTCTACTCCCATATCATCAGACAGTCTTCCTAAATATCCCAAACCATGGTGGAACCGTGACTGTCAAATAGCTCATAGACAGCAAAGAAAAGCCTGGGGAATCTTTCGCATGTATCCCACACTTAGCAATCTTATCTCCTATAAAAAGGCAAAAACAAATGCTCATAGAGTGCGGCGCCAAAGACAGAAAAATGCTTGGATCAGTTATGTGTCATCCATTACCTCATCCACTTCAAACAAGTGTGTTTGGGGAAAAGTTAAGAAAATCTCAGGTAAGGATCGGACTTTCCATCTTAGAAAAGGATGGCATAACGTATAGCAGCAGAGAATATATTGCTAATTTCATAGGGAAGACTTTTAGGGCTGTGCCAAATAGTATTAATTCCTCACAGCTAAGCTTCGTTGTAAGAATACATTCATCAATTTAAACTCCCCCAATACCGATGCATATAGCACTGATTTCACTATGCTGGAGATGATCAGAGCTTTGTTGCTAATGCCTGTGACGAGCCATGGCCATGATGGCATTTCCTACGTCATGCTGAAGCATTTGTCCAATGAATCGTTAAAATCTCATCTCTTTCTGTGTAACAGAATATGGAACAAGTGTTTTTTTTTTCCTAATGCTTGGCGAAATGCTATAGTGATCCCCGTTGTCAAACCTGGAAAGGACCCAAGGAATCCTTCAAATTATCTTCCGATTATTCTCCCTAGTTGCCCATGCAGACTTCTGTAGAAAATGGTAAATAGTCGCATTGTCCATTTTTTGGAAGAAAATTGTTATCTATCCCCAAACCAAAGTGGTTTCCGGAAAGGCCGATCGACAACTAATAACGTGCTTCTGCTTGAGACCGCAGTGCGTAATGCGTTTTTGAAGAGGAACTATTTGGATGTCAGTTTTTTCCAACTTGGAAAAAGCATATGACAAGACATGGAGATATGGAATTCCCCAAGATCTTTATCATTATGGCCTACGAGGTAAACTTCCAATTTTCATTCAGAATTGCATGAAGAACAGGCTGTTTCAAGTAAAAATTGATTCTGTGCTGTCTAAATCCTTTTACCAAAAAGAGGGAGGGCCACAGGGCTATGTACTGAGTGTAACCCTTTTTAATATCAAAGTAAATGCAATTTTGAAGGAACTTCCTCCAACCCTATCTGGTACGTTATATGTTGATGACTTGCAGATAAGCTGCCAAGGTGCAGACATGTGGTGTATCAAGAGACAACTGCAGATTACCATTAGCAGGATAGTTATGCAGTCAAATAAAAACTGATTCAAGTTCTCTAATCAAAAGACGTTTGTGTCCATTTCTGCCATAAAAGAAATCTTCATCCAGATCTAGAAATCTTCCTAGAAGGCTCACCATTTCCAGTAATGGCAGAAGTTAAATTTCTAGGAGTAATATTTGATAAGAAACACCTTTCTTCCCCATGTCTTATACCTAAAGAAAAAGTGTTTAAAAGTATTAAACATTTTGAAAGTGTTATTAAATACCTCCTGGGGAGCAGGTGAAACTTCCATGCTCCGAATTTACAGAGCTCTTATTTGTTCGAAACTCGAGTACGGATCAGTGGTCTATGGATTGGCACAGCCTTCTGTGGTAAACAAACTTGACTCTGTTGACCATCAAGCCCTGAGAATTTGTTCAGAAGCTTTCAAAACATCTCCTGTGCAGAGTTTGTATGTAGAAAGCTTCAAGCTACCCCTTCAGCTGAGACGTGAGAAACTGTCTCTCCAATATTACTTCAAAACTGTGTCGCATCCTGATCATCCAGCCAGTCACTTCATTCTTGATAGCCAGTTTTACCTGCTCTACCAAGAACGTCCTTCGTGTATCCTGCTTTTGGAATACACGTTCAACAGTGGATGCAAGAGCATGACTTGGAAGAGGTGAAAGTTCAAGCAGTAAAGTATTTGCAAATACCTCCTTGGGAAGATGCTCACATTGAACTTCTCAGCATATTTTCCAACTTAACTAAAGATAACACTAGTGATGTCATGTACAAGCAGATTTTCTATGAACATTGACAGGCTTTCAATGACTACATTGCACTACTTGGTGTATATAGATGGATCTAAGTCCCAGGATCACGTCGTGTCTGAGAATGCTATTGAAGGAAGAAAACTTCATTTCGCTTGTACCATCTTTACTGTGGAGATCATTGCCTTGCTATTAACTCTTTCATAGGTAAACAACATAGGAAAAAGTTCATTATTTACACAGACTCACTTAGTGAGCTGAAAGTTCTCGAATCGTGTGTGAATAACACAAATCCGTTAAATCATAGACGTGCTGAAGCTCAGTCTTAGCTTCAAGCACTTTTATGATTTAACGGATTTGTGTTATTCACACACGATTCAAGAACCTTTGGTGCTGAAGCTCAGTATTAGTTTCAAGGCCAAAAGTTACCGGATCCTTTATTGCTGGGTACCAAGCCATGTTGGTATAAAAGGAAACGAACTGGTGGATATCGCTGCAAAATACACCTGTGGGGCATTCAGCTGACCCATTTCCTATTCAGATATTAACACTCTTGATTGGGAGGAAAATTCTGATGAAATGGCAGAAGCTTTGGGATGCACAGTTAGTTGCATTCAGTTGCAGGGGTATGTACAAATCTCTGGTAGTTGGTAGTACCTAAGCGGTTAAAAAATATTCTATGTAATTTGTTTTAGTGTAATATTTCTAATTTTGTTCTGTACATGTGCTTTTTTTAATTCTTGTAACAAAAAATATTTATTAGTGAGAAGTAACTAATCATCTGTGTGACAAGACCATTTTTTCATGAAATTTATTGTCACTTGATTTTATACTGCCTTGTTATATGAAATATTTTGTTTCTTATTCATCTAAGTATCATTATAATGAATGGAAAATTATGACAGTAAAGAGTGAAATAAATAATTATACAAATTGAGCTCTTAAGTGCTATTAAGGTATAGTTTTATTCATCTAGCTTGGAAATTATGCACTTAATAAATGTGGTATTGTTTTAGGTACCATCTACCGCCTCAAAGGAGGAATCCTGAATGTATCTTTTCTTGATCCTGCTGGTAATGTGATACCTGACAGTGTTGACTTTCAGAAAGATAAAGATAAAGAAGAAAAGAAAATGAGTAAACAAATTTTTCTGTCTCTTCTTGTACATGAAAGATATATTTTTCATTAAAATATCTTTATTTAATGCATTTTCGTTAAACCAGTTTATGCTTTGGTTAATTATTATTTCCTCACACTATTTCATTTTCTGGTTGTCTCTTCATTTTGGTTCTTTTATTAGAAGTCTTTCCCTTCTTGGTAAAAAAAAATAATTTAGTTATATTGGTAGTCTAAAGTGAAACGTACATTATTTTAAATTTCAAATTCTTCATTTCATATAAAAGTTATTTTTGATATTGCAAATATTTTTGGCGGAAAAGGTGTTTATAAAACTCGGTAAAAAAACTTTTTAATTTTTTTGGTAAAAATGCGAAAAAGAAAATGCCTAAAAAAGATTATGTCATAGCTATTTAAATGATACATTTAAAATACTGTTTTCAACAAAATCTTTTATTTTCTTTTAAAAGGATGTGTGAGAAATATCACCATTTCTGGTGAGTTATTTATTTATTTATTTCATCTTTTCATTTGGAGAATAAATAATATTGAGTGAAAACCTTTTTGTGAGTTCTGAAAGCTCAGTTCAATAAAACCTTTTTTTAGGAGTCTAGTAACTTAGATCTTTTTATTCCAATTTTAAATTGAAAAATGTCATATTTCACTGAGTTGAAACACAGAAGTTCTCTTTTATATACGACGGCAACAATTATAACCACATATATCAAATATGCTGTTTTGTTTAAAGTCCATTAAAATATCTTATACAGTAAATCCTTGTCAAATGTGAGGGTTATGTCTTTAATACATTGTGCATACAGCAAAATCATGTTTCACAAATTTAACTTTCTATGGAAAAAAGGTGAGTATAATTCAGATTAAAAAAGTATGTATAATTTAAACAAACCTAAATATTGTTGCAGTTAAAAGGGAAAGAAAAACAAATGTTAATTAAAAGGATTTTTAATTATCGCTTAATAAGAATGTAGAATTATTTTATCAAAACGCTGCTGATTTTTGCTTGCGACAATGACTGATGCAACTCTTTAAAAATTTCGTGGTAAGGAGTGGAGTTTTTTAATGTATCTCATAAAGTGACCTCTTGTTTCTGTATTTGGCTCATTCCTGTTGGCAGTCGTTCCTTAGGACAGAAGTCATCCCACTGCTGAGTTGTATTTGGCTTAGTTTCCATTACAAAATCAGACAGTTCCTGTGCCTTTTTGACAATTTATGTAGCAACTAGTAAGTTAGTTTTTTTATCTTCTTCATTATCATTGCATTCAACATTAGTTGGTGATCATCCATTTCGTCATTAATTCTCTGATTTTTCTTCTTCCATATCTGAAAATCCTTCAGCGCAGTTGCTTTTACAATTTATGTCATTTTATACATCATTTGCATTTGTTTAAAATTGCTAATAACTTCTTTCCAGAGTTCATGCTTGCAACCATTCAATATTGATGAATGAATGTTAAACCACATATGAATGAAATTCTAACATTGGACAAATTAAATGGAAATAATTAAGATAATGCATATATGCAAAATCAGTGTTCGACAAATCCTCACTCAGCATGATTTACCATATTTCAAAAAATGGTCTTATAATTATTACAAATAGGGAAGCTCACTAAAACTTTCTTCAAGCATTTCATATCACGTCAGGTGAAAATATTCAATAATTGATCCACCATGCTGCTTGATAACTTTACTGAGGAGTTTATAATTTGTTTATTTAAATGTTTATAAGTGATATTAAATCTTTCTTACTAATTTAGTTTTTAGGTTTAATAAAGTAAACATGATACAGCCACTGAAAATTGTTGAAGAAGAATACTAATTATATATTTTATTTTTAGAATTGACAAGCCGGCCTTCATCGTCTTCCCTAGACCGCAGAGAAAAGCAGTATGCAGTTCTGACATCAGAAAGGCGCTCACATGTAGTTCTTTTACCATCTCAAACTGGTCTTTATAGAAATATAATTTCTGATACATCATATGCTGTTAAGGCTGATGTTTCATCTCTTAAAGATTTTGGTAATGTATCACAATCAACATTAGGTAATGAACATTGGTTATGCCTTAAATAATAATCAAAAAATTTATTTATTTTAAAGAGTATTTTACTCTTTATCTGAAGTATATAAAACTAATGAAATCTTTTGAATGCATATGAACTTAAGATTTCATGATTGTTTTGCTTTCTTACATATTAATTGTGTATTTTTCAGTTATTCATGTCTGCATAGAAAGTGTGATTATGAGTCTTCAAAGCAATTTTTTAAGCTTTAATGAAGCATTTTTTGAATATTTGTGTTGTGATATGTCTGGGGTATCAAAAATTAATTTAAATTCTGTATAACACCTTCCATTGCCATGTGAAAAATGGACTTAAATTGTTCCACCTGATAGGAAAAGAAAGTATGTTATTTTCATGTATTAAATATAGAAAAATAATTCTATGTGGGACTTATCTTTTATGCAGTACTTTGAATGTTTATATATTTTTATATGGTGGAGTCAAAAACTGTTTTGTTTTGGGTAGCTATAATTTATTTAATTGCTAAAGCTCTGTAAAATGTATGTGCATTATGTTTTTAATAGGTACTTGTTACAAGTAATTTATACAACTTCTCTTATAGCATGCTTTTAGTCTTTTATGTTTTTAGTGAGCATTGTTTCTTTTGAGGCCATTTTTATTTATTTCCTTTTTACTCCTCTACCTTGTTGAAATACAGTAAATGCCGTTTAATGAGATCGAGGTTAATATTATTATTCAAATCTTGTTATTGATTTGCTGAAGTCTTGCTCATTTGTATATAAAAGCATGGAAAATACATTGCTTATTGTGATCAACAATTTGAATAATATGGTCATAAATAAGTATTATAGAATAATTTTTTAACTGAAGTAAAGTTATGAAATAAAAGATAATTAGCCAAATAAGGTGAAAATAGATTCTAAAAGTTGCCAGGCGACAGAAATGCCACCAATTGAAGGTTTAAGTCACCAAACAGCTTGATTTCAATTTTAACGAGCCATTTTAAAATTAGACCAAAAAAAAAGTCTTAGTTTGGCATAGATTTTAAATAACTGTCAGTTTTTATGGCGATCAGATACAAGTCTTTCTTCTTTGCTGAGGGATACCTTCCGAATATTAAGATAGGGATGCAGCACTGGTTAAATATTTTCCAGAAATGCTATGACCAGTTCATAAATGAACTTGATGATTTTATGAATGATTGAATTGATGATATTATGAATAGTTCATAAGAGCACTTTTGAATTTTCCTAATTAAAATTCTATGAAAATATTTATATATTTCTTAATAATTTTATATTAAATTGGTCAAATTCCAATGCTTATTTTGAAGAATATTTTTTCTGATCTCTTAATGCTATCAGAATAGCCACAGAGAAATATGATTACAGAAAGCAGCATCTACTGTTGATGTTACATCAACTTTTGCAGAAGTCTCAAAGATATTGAATCATATCATTTGGATAGCCATTTGTTATTAAAAGGTATTAGATCTTGTACATGAATGGACGTCTTTACCATATCTCATAAGCTTTTCCCTGGGTCATGTATGTTGAATATGATTATCAAACCATTTGTCAGAATTGCCCAAAATGTTTCGCAAATCAATTGTAAATAATCCTGGTCCAATAATATTACATGTTTCCCCGAAAAATTTCATTATTTTCCATAAAAGTGAAGTCCTTTTAATTTTTTGAACAAGGTAAAAATTCCAACTATGCCATTAAAATGTAACCCATAGTATTATGGAACTCCTATCCACAAGCAAAATGTCTTGTTGGTAACTAGAGTTCATGACTTTGTAGTGATCACATGATGATATACTCGCTTGCTGCTGTTCGGTATGTAGTCGCTTGTTCGTGTCCCCATCTATTAGCGCCAATGAAAAATGCTGCAGCACACAACTTTTGCATGCTCTTGAAGATGATAATGACCTTGGGATTCAATCCTGGGTCTGTTATATGGCAGTTGAGTATCATACTGCTGTTGCAAAAGAGCTCCTGTTCTACAGATTCTGATATTTGAACTACTTTGTAATGTGAGCATTTGATTAGCTCTCGAGATTGCTACAACATTACAGAAGTATAGAAAAAATCAGTATCTTTAATATTTTTTTATTTCCTTGAGATAAAAATGATACTTTTAAGAGAGAAAGATTAATATAAAATAACTCTGAACAAATTTAAAAGTGTAGAAAATAATAAAAAAATAGTGAACTGGGTGGCATTTATTTAATCAAACTAGCAGAAGTTAAGGCATGTGTTAAGCGACTTTCAATCTCTTAAGTTTTGAAAATAAAAAAAAATTCTGTGTAGACGTAGAGAAATATTGATTGTGAATTGAAAATCGCAAATGAAAAATGATTTTCTTTAATAGTTTTTGGAGTCCTTCATAGATTTATTTGTGTGATACTTTAAATCTTTCTCAAGAGCAAACTGATGATGTCTGTATGTCTGAAACCATTTAGTTTTGTGTCTTGTTATTAGCACTTTTATTCCATCATTCATATTCGTTAATTTTCCATAGGATCAAGTTTAGTATGCTACATTGCCACTGGACATGTGAATATCTATAGCTTACCCAGTCTCCGGCAATTACATCATGTAGATTTTTTACCTGTACTAAATGTGAAGTAAGTTCTGCCAATCTGGTATTAAGTGTATTTAATGTATTGAAAAATAGCTTTAAATATGTATTTATGTGCAGTTTGTTCTTATTTTATTTAAATTTGCAATACTTAAGATATGTAACATTTAATCATTTTTTAATATAATTATGTATTTTGCTTTTCTCTCATCCATCAGTGCAGGTTTTATGGTAAAAATGTTTTGGTTAAAATGTACTAACCACCTTGAAGTTACAAATTTATCTATATTTTTATCTTTAAATGCATAATTTTCTTTTTAAGATCATGTAGCTTTGCGTGAAATGTGTGTTTTGAAAATATTATTAAATATTTACTGTTATTGAAATTTCTTGTCTTTGGAACATAAAAATCACTTCACATTTTCTGTTAAAAATGCAATTAATTCTTTATATTATGCAAATTTAATTGAACATATTCTGATATTTTTACTTGGATAGGTTTGGAGCAAAGTAATCCTAATTTTTGATAAAAAGTTTTCAGGCTTAGGATCATCTAGGGCTTTCATAGAAGAAAAAAAAATGTTTATTTAAAAAAAATTATTTATGCAGTCTTAATTCATTAGTGTAATCATTGATAAAAAAGTAATAACTTCTTTATAGTAATTTTTTCTCCTTCTTCCCCTCCCCCCAGAAACTTTTCCAGAATGGTTAGGACTTTTTGTATTAGTATTAATGGCCATGGCTTGTACTTATGTAATCCTTCAGAACTACAGAAGTTTTCTATTTCTGCTGCATTTGGGTAAGTAAAGAATAACTCTTTTCTTCTGTCATAGCTAAAGCTTATTTAGTGGATGTGATTTTTTAAGTGTTCATATCATACTTTCTATAGCAGATATTTCAGTTAATGTTAGTTATGTGTTAGATGAAGAATTTGCAAAAAAATGTGAAGGTACAAAGAAATAAATAAAATGTTTAGAAAAATTTAATTTCCTGTATATTTTATTTTTTAATCTTAGTATTTCACAAGTGTGTGGCGAAAATCGATATTTGAAAAGTGAAAGGCTCACAGTTCAGAAGAGCATAATTGTTTTGTGACAGACAATACATATTCTTACATGCAGAGCAGAAAATGTTTAATTGTGGGAAAGTTAATATATTATCTATGAGTTACAAAATGTAAGATTTCTTCTATATAATGTAGGACTGCACCGAAAATGTCTGCTTCTATACAGGGAAGCATTTAATTTGCATTGTGTTTACACTGAAACAGGGCATCTCTCTTTTTTGTTTATAGAACTTCAACACACAAGTTAAGTTGGACTGAAAAATATCTATCAATGTAATCAATAAATTGATTGGTAAACTTCTAGTAATGGTTACTGACCAGTTTTATTGGTCATACTGATAAATACTGTTCCACGCATTTACCTTTTGAATTTTTGGCATTTTTATCCTGATCCAAAGCAATAAAATCCTTGTTATTCCTTCTTGTACCTTAGAAGAACATCAGTTCCATTAGCTATTACTTCTGGATTGGCAGATAGGATAGAGTTTGTCAAGCTGTCATAGCCTAATCTCATAATGACAATGATCATGTGCAACATATTGAAAGAATAGTATTAAGGTACTGCCTGTATTAAAAGTGCTAGTAGTGTTTACATTGAAAGTGTATTGAATGTTATGCTCTTAAAATGCCATTTTTAAAAATTGTAAATACAATTTAAATTATGGGTACTAGTAATCTTTCTTCATTATCTATGTTATAAATATTTTTTAATTAGTAGTCTGAAAAGCTTTTATGAAACTTAAAAACAACCTTACTGATTCTAGAAAATGTCATCTGCTGTTCGAATTTTCAGATGAGTATTGTTTCCAAATAAAATGAAAATCCTGTCCACAACTAGCTTCTTGAATAATTTAAACTCCCCCACTTCTTTTATTTAACTTTCTTCTTTTAATAAAGGTGAAAAAGTACCATTTTTCTTCTGCTAATCCCCTCCCCAGATGAATATTTCTTACTTATTTATATTAAAACTAAAAAACCATAATATGGTGGAGCAGTGTTTATATGTCTTTCAATATAATTCACAGACCTGAGAAAGACACATAAACAGATTTTAATTTACAATGTGAAATGTGTATGCTTCACTTCTGCTGCATATATTAGCAGCATAATTTTGATACTATAAACCTACTATCGAAATTACACTGTTTTATTAATGTATCTTCAGTTTGTTTAAAATATTAACTTTGTTCAAACAAATTTAAAATTGATGTTTCAAATTATTTTAATACAAATTTAATATTTATGAAATCATAAGAATCTAAATTTCTATATGTAGTTACATAAAATTGGGGGGGGGGGTCATACCCTTATTTGAATTATCTTGAATAAGTAAATATTTTTTTCTAAGACTATTTTAAAGCAACTTAAAAAAAGTTGTCTGATATGTCTTTTAATTCTGGATCTTAAGCAGAGCACTGTAAATTCAATTCAGTTCTTGAAATGTTTTCTCGTTTGTACTTATTACTCACGGAAAATTCTGAGAGTTTCAGTGCTGTAAATAGCATTTTGAAGAAATGGTATTTACAGCATTATTTATTTATTTAAGAAAAAGCAGGATGATTTCTTCTTCTTCATTCTCTCTACTTAAATATTTGTATGGCAATTTTTTTTTCAAACAGTTCTTCAGTTGTGCATAAGTCTTGACGTTATTACATTGCCATCACAGTTTACATGTTGATTGTAATGGCTAACCGCAGTAGTTTCTAGTCTTCTTCATCCATACTTACAGTATCATCATCATCAACACTTTCACTTGACTGTGGGTTTAAAAACTTCCTTTCAATGAAGCAATTTTTAATTGTTTGTAGTTTTACTTTAGTCTGGGCAAGTGAAATCAGATTCATAGCCTCAAGAATGTTTAAAGTTTCTATGTAGTTATATCTATGTAGTTATTTCTATGTAGTTATATCTTCTTTCCTGTAGTTATATTTTGAAAGGCTATTTAATCAAATTTTACCTGTAAAACATTTTCAAATTCTTAATAGCACCTAGCTGTAAAGGATTTACTATAATAGTGCAGTTTGCTGGGAGGAAAACAACTTTGACATTTTGCAAGAAATCTGTCATTTGAGGGTGGACGGTACACTGATCCATAAAAAATAAAATTTTGCAGTTTTGTTGCCTCATAGTTTTGTCTGTCTTCGTGAGCCATTCTGTAAAAGTGGCTGTAGTAATCTGTGTTTTTTTTGTGTGTGTGTGCTTTATATTTCATTGGCAAAGTTTTAACATGCGTAAAGCACCTTGGTTTTTGTGATGTTCCGGTAACTGAACTAGTCATTTTTTGCGTACTGTCAGTATTTGCAGAAAGTAAAATTGTGATATGTTCTTTACTTTGCTTAGCTTCATAACACTTGTCCTTTTCTGAAAGTAGGATTCTTGCACGCATAAAGGTGAGTTTATATTTCTCTGAGTGACTTTCGGTGAGCCCCTCGTAACAGTATTTTGAACTGAGTGAATGAACCTGTAATCTGATAGATTGTTTACACCAATCAGAGCCGGACTAAAAACGTGCCTCTATTTGTTTTCAAAATGGATACTAACATGGCAGTTACAATGCTGAATACAGTTTGTGAAGCAGTTTCCAATGAATTAACTTTTGTTCTAGGGAAGAGGGAGGAAAAAAAGACGAAAAGGAAACCAGTATGTGACTGGGTAGCTCGCCATGATGAATTGAGAGCATTAAATCAACTTTTAAGTAAACTTCAGGATGAGGATATCCAAAGTTAAAAAAACTTCATCAGAATGGGTGAAGGATAGTTTGAAACTTTATTGAAAATGGTCACTTCAGTTATTCAGAAAAAACAAAATTTATTCTTTAGAGATGCTGTGCCAGCAAAATTAAAATGCAGATAGTGCTTTGGTTTCTGGGGACAGGTGACTCCTGCAGTTTTCTACAATATTTATTTCAAGTGCCAAAATGCACAATCAACATGTTTATTCCAGAAGTGACCAGAGGCCATTTTCTGTGTATGACATTGAGCGGAAATTATTAATGTTTTGCTTGAACTCTCCAGCTCCAACACCCTCAAATTTTAACGTGTTAATAATATTCTCATACGCCTTCTGTCAGTGATTTTTATTTTAATACTTCTGACTGATCATTTGTAAATAAAATCTAATTTTTGTTCAAATAAAAAGGAAGGTCTGTAAACAAAATTTCAAAATTTTATATTATATTTTATTAGGAGTAATTGGACATGAGTAAAAACTGGTTTTTTGAAATTTATATCAACAAAATCAGATGTTTGCCCTTTCATTTATTTTTTAATTGAAAACTGTGTTATATTGGGTAGTTGAACAATATATAATTTAATTGTTTTTGATTAAAGAAAATTCAGAAATAAATATGTTTAAAATAAATATTTTGAATCTGATACCCTAATTTAAGTTTCTTCTATTTTTCTTTCCTACAATATCAAAAACCTAAATTCCTTCTGATCTGTAGTTATATCCACATTATATTTAGGGATTAGTAAACAACGGTCATAATATTCAATTAGTGAAGTATACCATAACTTCACAAAATGTATATGCTTTAAAAAATGCCATAGTTAGATTATTGCTCCATCTTGGCATTTTTGACATGATAGAAAAATTGGGCATGATGTCTCTGCAAACACTGCTCAGAGTTACTGCCCAGATAAGTTTTCAAATGGTTTGAAATAAAAATGGAATCACTGACTCATCTCCCCTGCATTTCTATCCGGACAAAGTGAGCGTTTACATTGTCAAAGAAGTCATAGCGAGAAGCTCGCTGTGGGTCACTTGAAGATGTGTAAACTGGCCTAAAGTTTAAAAAAAGGAGCAGTTTCACCAACATTAAAAAAACTTTTAACTCATATCTGTTTATTCTGGTGGATGAATTCTTGAAACA
>KK119479.1:253270-322202 GCA_000611955.2 Stegodyphus mimosarum
TTATGATTTTCCATTTATTATATAATGAGAGATTCTATGCTCAGTTTTAATTTATGCAGCCATTCAATTGAAAACCAAGCTTTCTTCACATTCAGCTGAAGTGCTGTTTTGTGCAGCTTCTCAAATGATGGGGTATTATTCACTAGAATCCTGGATCCATGACACTGAGTGAAAAATTTTAACAAAATCTCTTTGATCTCGGGAAACTCCATCTTGAATGTGTAATTTCTTTTAATTGAACTGTTCACAAATTTCTGCTCTTTCTTCAACTTTTTCCTATCATAAACACCATAGTGTTTTCACAGGAATACTCAACTTTTGTCAAACCGGTGTTCTCATCAAATTCTTTTAAGATTTGATTTGTTTTTTTAATTAGAGTGCCTTTTGCTTTTGTGACGTTTTGTATCAGTTAATTTTGATCCACCTGGTTTACTTAACACAGCTTTCTGTTCAGAAGGAAAAAAAATCATATCTATTTTTTCTTCCAAGTATCTCCTCTATTTATAAACAGGTTTTCAACTTCTGTACAAGACTATGATGTCTCATGACATTTCCCTTTCTCCTATCCGATTTCTGGGGAAAGGACTTGAATGGTGGGACTCCAAAATGCAAAACCAATGCAGTAAGTCAAGTAGAAGCAGCATATAACAGACGTTATGTGATGTACAAAGGAAATATTTTGCTATTAAAATAAATAGGACTCATTTGGAACCAAAATTAAATGACATACAAATGCAAAGGATGTATAAATGGTGCTTTACTGTAGTATGCTAGATGATTAATGCAATAAAAATCTAATTTATTCAGTTAAGGTTTTCTTTATGTTAATTGAAAGAAATGAAATTATATAATGCACTGTATAACTATATAAGGTGGAAAAATTCTTTAATTAGCAATTTTAAAATAAATTTCAAGTTTATTGTTTCTTCTAATATCTGAATTTGTTTGCTTTGTGAAAATTCAGAAAAATTAATCATCTGATTCATGTGCTGGAAATCTTCCTTTTTCGATGGTATGAAATATTGTTCAATAAATAACTGCAGATGGTAACTTAATTTCTCTACTTTCAATGAGGTAATTTTAATGGGTATGCTAGAAGTAGTAAGATAATAATATATAAGACTGAGAAAGTTTATTAAAAAAAAGCATGAGGCCAAGTTTCCTTGTCAGTTTTCCTAAAATGTCAAAATAGTAATCACATGATTGTCTTCTTTTTCTGTTAAATTTGCATTTGTACATTATAGATAAAATGTTGCAATTCTTTAATCATCAGGATATAAGAAGGGAGTTATGTTCTACCTCATATTAATTCACATTTAAATGTACATCAGTTGTGACAGTTGAAGAAATTTGTTTAATTTTTTACTTTATTAATACTTTTTTAATATTATGAATACTACATATATTCCACATATATGTTTGAAGTATGTAGTAAATTCCTAAGCCAAAATTGTTTTATAAGCTTTTGAGTAACTTTTAGAAATACATGGACTACATTTTGTGAAGTATACTGGAACTTTGGATTATGAATGCCTCACTTTAGGAAGAGTTTGATTCAGAAGCAAATTATCTGAACAAAAAATGTCTTGGATGATAAGAGTGTTTTGAGTAATGAACACTTCATTTGGCAATAGATGATTTTTAAAGGTGATTTGAGGTAACTTGTGCTACATAATTAACACTCAGTGACTTTTATGTATTTCCTTCTAATATTTTCTATTGCTTAACAAAGCCTGGCAGCAAGTGACTTACACGACCACAAATTCAGCCTGGACAAAAGTATGGCCAGATTGGGTTGCAGGCAAAGATTTTTAGCGATTAGGATAAGTCTTTCTTTTACTTTTTTTTTCTTCCATCCCCCCCGCGTGTGTGTTATTGTCATTTATGTTGTTGTTGTTATTGTCATTTATGATATTGTGTTTCTAAGCAGAATCTCGATATAGGAAGTTAACAATGACGATGTGAAGAAGTTGCTAATAAAAATGACTTTAAAAAGAAACAGTAAGTACTCAGAAGCAGTAATAAGAAGCAGCTGTAGAATAAATGTCTTCAGGAAAGGAAAATGAAGTAAAATAGGCTAATGCTATAATCCCTGAGACTTATTCAAAAATGGGATAAGATGCAAGGTTTTTATGTGACAATATCATCTTGATAGAGCTGTCAACAGCTATAACATGTTGCATAAGCATGTTCACTTGAGAAAACATTTTAAAACGTAAGTAACAATTACCATTGATAAATTTAGAGGGAAACAAAATAGTTT
Organism: Stegodyphus mimosarum; assembly: GCA_000611955.2. Taxonomy (NCBI): domain Eukaryota; kingdom Metazoa; phylum Arthropoda; class Arachnida; order Araneae; family Eresidae; genus Stegodyphus; species Stegodyphus mimosarum. The sequence goes on from KK119479.1 coordinate 255,534, forward strand.
TAACCTTCCAGCACGCGCGCTTGGCAATTTTACGTGAGCACATGCATATCATATTTTTATGACATCTATTGTTTTACCGTTTTTAGCACAAGAAAGATAGAAATGAATAAATATTGATAATAAATCTGTTAAGAAATAAAATATTAACCTTATTATTGCAAAATACAAATTATGTCGCATTCTAATGAAAGTAAATTATTTTTAAATGCTTATATTAGTCACATGAAAAGGCAACATAGCATTACTTACTTCTGCAAGGAAATTTACTTCTTACCTGGTCACAAAAATCAATTTTAAACTAACTGTTTTTATAATTTTAATATTTTTATTTATTTCTAAAAAAATAGAAATAAAAGAAAATAAAGAATAATAATTATAGAAATTGAATAGAACAGAGTAATAATAGGAAAACAGAATTCTAAATATATTTCTCAATGTTCGAAGTACATATTGCATTCCATGCAAATAATTTCAGTAATAAAAGGAAGTTTTGCATGTGCATCTAAGGCATGTCTTGCATTTCATAGATGCTGATGATTTCATTTTTTCTCTGCGAAATAAACTGCATGTTCCTCGTTTCAATGAGGATTCTTCTGCACTTCATCATTAGGATCAACATAATTACGACTTAGAAATGTTGAAATGTCGGGAGGTAATGTTTCGATTTTTGCAAGCGAATGAAGATGCTCTTCCATAAGACTAATAGATAAATTAGAAAATTTATCCTTACCAACATAGAACACATCATCATTATTTCTTTTTTCTATATCATTATTATCATCATCATTCAAAATATATTGTTCAAATTCACTGCTGGTGTTATATCTTTCTATATTTTTCTTATTCAAATCAGTATTGTTCTCGCATACAAAGGTTTCCTTATCTTCTTTTTCTTCATCAGATAAGTCTTGAAGAATGTGAGCAAAATTAACTGATTGCACACATATATTTTTGCCATGAAAACCGATATAAAAATTATCGAAGTTGAATTTATACAAATTAAAATCATACATGTCAGTTAATAAGACAAAACTACAAAGAACTTGAAAAAAAAATATTTTCCAAATTTTCACCCCCAACCATGCACGTGTCATAACTTTTACGAAGAAGCTGCCACGTAGCACAAAAGCCTAGTAAAAAAAAAGTAATATGATTTTCTGTTGGCACATTCCATGGTATGGGAAAGGGTTGAAAGGAGGAATAGAAATTACCTTCAGACATCCCAGCTGCGATATGAGAAAAATGTGCATTAAAACCCGAATTTTTCATAAACTGTGCACATGACACAAAAGAAAGACAATGACAAATGATTCCTGAGCACAGTTATGCTTTAGAACGGAATTTCACATTCAAACTATAACATCTTTCTCATCATTTTCTGCTCATGCCATCCACTCTTTTTCATAAAATTACATTAAGTTTTTGCCTATTTTATCTGTTTAGTATTGTGTTGATCTTTTTTGTTTATATTTACTGATTTTCATTGATTTGGGTTAAAAACTTGTGCATAAAGTATTGTTGTAAAGTTTGAATAAGCAGTCATCTGTGGTCCAGGAATTATTTAATGCATTTTACTTTAATGTTTATGGGTAAAATTTTTCGGTTGACGAACATTTTCCAAAAGCCAGTTAAATTCGTAAACTGAAGTTTTAATGTATGTCAACATTTCTTTTCCTTTTCTCTTCAGAATATTTTTTACTAACTACTTTATGTGAAAAATGCAGAAAGGAAAAATGTTATTTCTTGTTTTGAATTTATAATTTGTATTCATCCTTAAATTTTCTCTTTGAAGGTTCCATAATAGTAATTGTAAATGTTTTCTTTGGGTTGAAAATATTCATAGTATTCTGTTCTTTACTTTTTTATTTATGTAGAACATTATGAGTTGCCCATAAAATAGTATTTTAATGGTAACGTATTTTTGGTTTTGTGAGAACTAAAAATTCTGTTTCACATTTGCAGAAATTTACTTCAAGATATGATGGGTACTTTGTTTCTTACGAAAGAAATGCCCGAACCTCCTAAACAAGGATTTTTCAAAGGTCTTTTTGGAGGAGGACCAAGTATATTGGATAAAGAAGAGCTATGTAAGATTTTGCAATTTAAGGAAACAAAATATGTTTTCTTTCAATAATTCACTGTTCATTTTCTTTCTCAAGTTATTATTTTAGTAAATCCTTTCCTCCATCTAAAAATGTTAAAACCATTAATATTTTTCATTACCTGTGCATTTCTTTGTAACATATAAGTTTATTTTTATAGTCTGTAGACTTCCTTTTTTTCCTTTAATGGAAAATATAAATGTGTTCTTGAATTCATGAGTGTTAGTTCATAGTACTGCATGGTTTATATTAATGAGATAAATAAACATCGTAGTAAATTTAGTCATATTTTAAAGTGTGATTTCTAAAAATTAATAAGAAGGTAAAAGTCTCTTCTTCATATTTCATTTTCTAGTTTCTACTAATAAAAAATATGTTCTTAAAATAAGCATTTTTTATTTCATTTTTAGTTGGAGAAGCTAGTGGTAAAAGTTCAAAATCTGTTGCTCGTCATTATCCTGGAGGTACCGTGGACCAGGTTAAAGCTCAAAGCAGTTCTTTAGCGGGTGATTTGTTAAGAACAAGACAGGTACTTAAGTTTTCAGTTGCATTAAAAAAATTTGCAGGATTTATGTACTGATTTTGGCTAGTGCCATTCTTAGAATAAGTCTCTTTTTTTTATATAATTATTTATGTCTGAGTTCAGAAGTACAGTATGCTTAGATATTGATTGTAATAATATGTGCTTTTCTTATATGTGTATTTAAACTTTTGACAATAAAATGGGAAAATAGCTGAAAAATTCAAAAACATTTTTACTACAATAATGCTAAGTAATGGTATTGTGACTGCAAGAATATTCAGTAGGCATTTATCATTTTATTAAGCTTTTTCCACCCAGATGGTATAGTGGTTAGTGACACTGACCATCATACCAATGGGCTCCAGTTTAAAACCCAGAGAAGGCATGGATGTCTGTAAAAGTATAGAGTCTAATGCAGCATGAGGGCACTCAAAATGCACAAGTAGCCAAAATTCTGTCAAGTGGTTTGGTGATAGGGGAAGAGAGGGGGGGACCCCTGGCTTCATCCTTCAAGGATTATCTTCGAAATTGGTATGGAGCTGGGGCCTACTATCAACTATATGGTATTCAAGGTTTATGCCAATGATAGGCACAGTCTTGCATTTCATGTCACAATAGTATTTGAAGGCTTATTCTGATTAGGGCAGACAAGTGAAATTACTCACACCCACAAAAACAGTAATATACATAAGTTTTTGTATAATAGAATCACAGAATTTCATCATAGTTTGCCGTATATGACTACTGTTTTCATATATCTGCTAACAAATATGTTTGATGTAATATTATCACAGTGTAAGTTTAGACTAGTGTTTTAAGATTCACTGATACTTGCATTGTGAAATTTATTATTATTACAATGTGCAATTGTAAATTCAGTCTAATTTTTTTTGTAAGTGAATATTTAAATAATCAGACATAAGATTCTTGCTATTAATTGTAAAATAAAATGAGAAAATAAATGAAATATTTAAAAAAAACAGCATATTGAATTTAAAAAATAAGTTATAATTTAATTTAAAAGGATTGATTATTCATTAAAGTAGCCAAAGCCTTTCTCTTCACATTTTTGTGTTTGAAATGCTTTTCATAAGCTTTTGTGGTTAAGAGAAGAAGTTCACTATAACAACTGCAATTGCCTTGGATTATTTATTAGATCAAAGCAAATAAATTAGATTCAAGAGTGTGAAAAATAGTATACTTTTTATGAAAACATGAATTATGTAAATCTATATGAAGAAAATAATGTGAAAGTTTAAAGTTAACTACTTAAACATAATGCAACGAAGATAACTAATAAATTTTGAGCACTGTTATATCTGTTATAAAAATTTCATCTAATGTAGTCAAGACTGAAAAAATAGTCACATATAGCAAACTATTAATTGCGAGTTATTTCCATTCTACATTCTATAATGCCTTTACTTTATCTTTCATGTCCTTCATTTGTACAAAGTGATTTAAAAATAGTATGGATACTCCTTAATTTTCATCTATTTTTCTCCATAGTACATCAGGTGTATCACTTTATAAATATTTACATACTTCATGTATTATGTTCTGTGCTAGATATGTCTTGCCTACAAGAAAAAAATTTTTACGGGCTTTCTAGCTGTGATTTTTTTTTCACATCCATTTGTGCCATGTTGAGTCAAGCTAACTGTTGCTAGTCTAAAGATGTATTTAATGTAGGCTTAGATGTAGTGTGTCGATGCATTGGTTATGGGTTGGCTAAAAAAATACGTGAGAGAAGCACCCTGGAGACTAATTGCTTCATTGCTCATTACTGGTATTGAATTCATTCAGGGGGCACTGGACAGAAAAAGTGAAGCAACAAGCAACATCTCGGTGCTTCTGAAACTGATCTCGCAATGATTCTGGATGGTCTAGCATTAATGGCTCAAATTCTTGACATTTTTATCAATGAGCCACTTAAAGCAGCAGCCGAATATTGTTATAGCAACTGGATTTCTCATGCTACAATACCAACAGGACATCTGAAGAGAACATCATCTACTGAATATAAACCTGGATCCTCTCGGTATGGAACAGCATCATCATGAGTTTTCAAATCACTGGTATATTAAATGCAATCAATGGCGCCGGAGATAACCTCATTTGAGAATCATGTGATTGCTTAGAGAAAAGCAATGAAGGAGAATGTGATAGAGAAACGAGTGAGTTAAGTGAGACAGGTACAGTACAGCAAGCAGTGTGAGCATGAAAAGATACTGATATAACCAGTGTTTTCAATACTGTAATACAGTGTAGTAATTAAACAACCCACAAATTTTTATAAAAAAAGTGTGGACATTACACAGGCATACAGTAAGTATATTTTCACAAATCCTATTTTTTAGAAACTTTAAAATATCTCAAGAGCTTTCTCAGTTTCTTTAGAAATAAAAAATTTAAAGTGTTTTCTTTTCTGTCAAGAAGAAATACAAATTTAGTGCATGAAGATGTTATTGCAAAATTTCTTAAAGAAACTGCTGAATCAACTTACAGTGGTTTTGCATTGTCAGACAGGAAATTAATGCCATTAGGGTAGAGACAAGAATATGCTGATTTTGTTTAAAAGCTCTCAAACGGTTTGCAAAATAAAAAGGGATAAGAAGTGAAAAATTTTTATATGTGACTGTAAGGTTGCATTAATTGCAATGGAAAATAGCTTTTTAATATAATTTTTAAAACAAGAATGTGTAATTGGTAAATGTAATTAAATGTGTTATTAGTAAATCAGTAAATTATGCTATATCCCTTAACCTTTTTAGCCTCAAGCAATGCCATAAATACTTCTGCCTTATTCACTTGTAGCATTGTTTGAAAACCATCAGATTTTTGCACCCATTCTGTAGGTCTATTATTCAATTCATTATACTGGTTAGTTCTATCTGATTTGAAATCATATCATTATTTCTTCAGTGATAATAGGATCCAAGAGCTGGATCACCTTCATAACATTATTAAAATGTAAATGCAATGCTTATGCAATTTTATGATCTTATGACAATATTCTGGACAATAACCCTGTGCTATGCAGGTAAAGGTAGAAGCAGATGGAAAATAAGAATTTGATCATTAGTCATACAGGTATAATCCTACTGCATTAACTGTGCATTTTTACAAACATCCATGCCAATTGTGGGATTTGAGCCAAGACCCATTGGCCAGCATCATTAAACATCATTCTGGCTATGTGGTGCCTTGTACTGTACAGCAGCTTGGATAAGGGAATTTCATTCGCTGATGAAAAGTGGTGAGTGTGTTTCCCATGACTTCAGTCTCAGTGTTATTCAATAAGCTCAGAGGGATCAAGATGCTGTTAGACCCATCCTATTTCTATAAAATATTAATTTCTTCTAAATAAATAGGTGTTATATATATGATTGCAGGTATATCTTGATTTCAGTTATGGAATCAGATTATATTGAATATTGTAATGTACAAAATACCTGTTACTTTTATTGTAAGATTTCACATAATATGCTTAAAATTAATTTTTGTTTGTTTAGGCACTAAATGAACGAGGAGAGAACCTGAGTAGACTTGAAGATACAACTGTTCACATGATGACTGAAGCTGAAATGTTAGCAGATAAATCACATCAATTGTTGCTCAAATACAGAGACAAAAAGTGGTACCAACTCTGACTTGTGAACTTGAACCAATGTGCTAGAAGGGAGCTTGTTTTTCCCCTTGAGCCCAAGAACGTTTGGGCAGTCAAGAGAAGTATTCGTTTTAGACGAAATATAGCCCCCTTTGTCAACATGTTAAGGGAAAAATAACATAATTTGTTGTGTACATTTTTCAGATGTTTTTAAATACTGCAACATTAGTTTTGACTGTATATGGAACGAAGTTTCCTGTGCTATGGTAAAGATATCATGCACTTAATGTTGACAAAATATGTTTCTCTAAATAGAAAAAAGTGACACTGTTTAAACTATGTGTTAAAACAGATGTTTCAGTAAACTTGTCGTCTTTCATATTTTCTAGTCCGATTCAAAATTGAGTCAAGACTTGGAAAATCAGAAATTCATTTACCTGAAATTAGCCTTCATTATGCACTTGTTATACCATTAACACACAAATATATTTAATTTTATCTTTTTGTTTGAAAATGCACCAATTTTATGCACCTCCTCATTTTTTCCCCCCGATTTGAAATCTTTAATAACCATGAAATTAAAGATTCACGAGGTGCTTGAAAAATCTAAGATTGATACTTAGTGCAGTTTCCATCAAGGTTGTTTTCTCTAAACTATTTTGCTAACCTGAGCTTATTAGTTTTGAGAATAATAAAAAAAAATGTGCAATGATTAATTTAGGTTGTTATATAACTGAAAAATATAGTGTATTGTGATACAATTAGTATCAAAAGAGCAGTAAATTATACTTATTTGTAAGTATTCATAATATATATATTTCAGAGTTTATTAAATAATTACCACCAAATAATTTATTCTCATGTTTGATGTATAAATATGGTGTCCTAGGGATGCTCTGACTATGCACTTTAAAATTGATGGAATGTAATTTCTGATGTAAGTATAAAAACACCACCTGAAAAAAATTCCTAATACTTTTTCAGGTGTTGATACCTGTATTTTGTTTCTAAAATTATATGCTATAAATTATGTTTCAAATAAAAGTGATTCTTTTTAATCGCTTCAAAATTGAACAAAATGAGAAAAAGAGAGAAGTGACACTATAGAAGAGCTGTCTGTTATTGATGTTTTTATTGATGAACCAAAGCTTAAGAATAAAATCTAATGTTTTCATATACATTGTCCTCTGTGTGAAATAACACAATATAAATATAATTTCAACTGCACAGTGTACTTCAATAATACCCAGATAACCCTTGTAAAGTTCCGTATTAGGTTAGCAGAAATCTGTTATGTGAATACAATAGTAGTGGAGAAAAGGGGTTTAGATTCCAAAAATTATCAAGTATGTACTATTTATGTTGTATAATTCAATCACAACATAAGATTCTTTTTTCAAATCATGCCTGAGAGGCTTTCTGTAATAAAATTAAATAATAAGCAATAAGAATTAGCATAACAGGAATAAATCTGCAGAATTATAGTTTCAAAAGTTTTCAAAATTATAGTCAAATTTCCAAATTAAATTTACTCACATTATGTTGATTTTTGTTGCTTTGACATTTAGTTCGTAGGTGTGTTCATTTTGTTACAAGAAAAAGCAATTTTGCCAAGATCAGAAATATATTTATGAAAAGTATTGATTATTGATCAAATTCTCTCTGCACATTAAGTAACACGTACGTTTTTTTTTTTTTTTTTTTTTATCACTGCTGCGCACAATTGAATGAGAGCATTTTCTTTGCTGCAAAATATTTTCATCTTCTAAAGCAAGGGTTCCCAAACTTTTTTTGCTTTTGGATCCTCCTTAAATGCATATGTAATATTTCTAGATGAAATATAATAAAATAAATGAAATAAAGTAATTTATTTATAAGGTACTAAAACTAATAATTAAACTGTTAAACCAAATATAAATGAAATGTTACTGATAGATTATTAAAAGGTAATTAAACAATTCCAGTATAATGTAAAAAATGTAAACTACAAATTTGAAAATTTTAGTTGATAAAACTGAAATATGTTTTCACTTACACAAATAGAAAAAGAATTAAATGTACTATGTCAAACTACATACACAAAATTTATTTTCAATGCTACTAAATAGATAAGGCCTACAAATGAGATCCTTATGGCTGTTTCGATTTGCACAATGCTTTCAACAATGCATTTTGTAAATGAATGTTGAACCCTCTGTATCTGGTTTAAAGAAAGCCATTTAATGTTGGAAATGCTTGTAGGCAGTGATGGATTGTTACTTGTTACTAGCAGCAGTGCATCTCCCGACATGGATTGCATGATGATTGCAATTTACGTTTCTTTAACTTTCTCTATATTTCAGGGGTTGCTTGTTAAAAATCCACAAGTAATCTTAATATCTATTATCTGTACAATTATCTTCAACTCTAAGCATCAAAGGTTGAATAATTGAAAAGGAAGCTGTAAAATAAATGTAATAAAAATTAAAGAGATTGAAAAAATTCATATTTATTTTATTTTAATTTTTCGGGGAGGATTCACCTGCACCGTTGCTCACCCCAGAAACTGAATTTTTTTTATTTTAATTTTTCGCGGAGGATTCACGTGCACCGTTGCTCACCCCAGAAACTGCCACTGCTTGTGGGTACATAAGCACAGTTCATTAGAACAATAATAATGTTTTGCAACATGAACAATATATTTCACAACAACGAAACTGATGACTTACTAGAGAATGAATCAACTACCTCTGATCGGCTGACTGTTTCTAAATTAGTTGGTGCCTAAATATTGATTTCTTCAAGAATTTTCTGTGGACAGAAATTTTTCCAAAAGGTTATTGTTAGAAATTAAACTTTGTGTTCCTGAATTAATAAATTTCTATTAAAATGCTGTCATTTTTTTAAATGAAATGTGGAACTGGTCAAATATTGTATAAATAACTTTCAGTTTTTTAACATAAAACTCTGTTTAATTAACTCTAAATAAGACTTTTAGTTTTAAATTATTTATTGTATTTAATAATTAAAAAAAAAACTTACGTCAAATTATTTCTATGCCAGAGTTTATTTGAAATGTAAATATTTATCGAGACAAAAATAGTTTATGTACAATATAATAAGTACTTGAATTCAGGGTAACACATAAACATATCTTAAAGATTTGTGATGTAATAAATGTTTCTTAAAATTACTGGGACAGAACTTATATATGGAGCTTTTAGTGTTATGTAATTCAGTCACAGCACAAGTTTCTTAACTTCATGCTGGAGAAGTATGCCATAAATAAATAAGGGCTTAACTCTTTTAAAAACATGAGATCCATAATTAAATCAGGTGTAATAATTTAGAAAAGCGAAATTCTTTAAAATTAAAAACATATTAAGCCAAATTTACTTTTTTAATGAGCTCTTAAAAAGTATATATTTTCTAAAATGTAATGAATATGATTTGATTAAAATCATGAATTTTGTGAAAAAAGAAATGTAGAATATTAAAGGAAATATGTTTGAAATACTGAATTTCTTCAAATAATAAATTATTGTCACCACAAATTTGTGAATTCCTGGCTTTTCATCCTTTTTTAATTTTCCTATGTGAATGCAGTAACAATAGGGACTGAAATCAAAGGTTGCAGCTGAAAACATCGCAAGGAGAAAACATCATGGAAGAAAATAAAGCAAAGAGAAAACATCACAGTTCTAAAAAATCGTGGTACAAAATATCGTCATTGAAAATAAAGCGCTTCAAAAACGTCACAGTTAAAAATCATCGTCGTCGAAAATTTCGTTGTAAAAAATAATATATCTACAAATCATCGCATGATGATGATAACATCGCACATATGCGTTTTTCAGGTTTTAAAAGCTGTAAATGCATATTCGCATAATGATTTGGGGAACGCAGGAAGAAGAGAGGTTTCTTCTATATTTCATATTTTTGAATGAACTAACAGAATTTTGCTGAAAAGTAAGAAGGAAACTTAAGTACTAAAAAACTGAAAATGAGTAAAAAATTAATGCAACGTGTAGCAATTAATAGAATTTTAAATTTACATAGTTAATTAACAAGGGTCATTAATAAATTATTCTTTTTTTATAACATTTTACTGAAAATTAAAAAAAAGGACTGCATTTAAATTTTCTGAGTATAATTTTAAATTTGAGTCTCCCAATGACTGATGTAGTTTTCTTTAATATTCCACTGCGGTACTGGCTACCGGTGCCGGAGCGGTAAAGTCGTTGAATGCTGGTAATTTGATCAGGCGAACGAACTGGTTGCATGTGATTTTCGTGATTTTCCTAATGTATAACGTGAATATGTGCCTGTTCCTGAGACAGTACTCTACAAAGGCATCCCTCCTCTTAAGCAGGTAGCGCTAGTGTGCTTTGGCATAATCCAATAAATCAAATCCCATACTGACATATTATGTAACTGACTTTTCTCAAAACTAACAAATCGACATCCAAATAATTGATTCCACGCTATATCTGAAAATGCTAACGACACTTTAAGAATAAACGAAAACAAAACAAGGCATAATTCTCACTAAAACAATATCAGATTAATAAATGTGAAAGAAAATAATTTGATAATTAACTAAGCAATTTTCATTGAGGTTACCTCATGCAGTTATTTACTTTCCTTTTTCTAAGCGTTTTTAGACTGTACTTTTCATGAAAAATCAGTAAAACTGTATCAAACCTTTGTTAATTAACTATGGAAATTTAAAATTCTATTAAGTGCTATAAGTTGCATTAATTTTTTACTCATTTTGAGTTTTTTAGTACTTAAGTTTCCTTCTTACTTTTTCAACAAAAATTTATCAGTTCATTCAAAAATATGAAATATAGAAGTAAAAATATTCCTCTTTCCTTCTTGCGCTCCCAAATCATCATGCGAATATGTGTTTACAGCTTTTAAAACCTGAAAAACGCATGTGTGCGATGTTATCATCATGCAATGATTTGTAGAGGTACTTTTTTTTTTACCATGATATTTTCGACGACAATGTTTTTAAATTTTTAAACTGTGAAGTTTTCTCTTTCCTTTATTTTCTCCCATAATATTTTGCACCACGACGTTTTTGCCTTGCGTTGTTTTCCCCAGGATGTTTTCGGCAGACACCGAAATCAAAAGCCAAAATTCGAAACCTGAAAATCTTAGATGGGAATCCTTGAATAGTAAGAAGACATGTACTCTGATTTCTGTCATAATAGATTTGTTTGGTAAAGCTAAAAATTATTGAATATTATACAGTTAGCTTGGTAAATGAAAATATGTCATTATTATTCAGTTATAAACAATTGAATTCTATATTGAGTTTCTTAATAGGAACTTGAAAAATCTGGCCTAACTGCACTTATTCAGTGCTCTTGCTAGTTGACTAATCACAATCCACAGTTGGAAACACAGCAGTTTATTGGAATGCATGTGGCTATCTAAACAGAACAAACTAATTTTGTAATTATCTCAGCAAAATTATGTATACTATCAAAAATAAAAATTAATGAGGGTTCCATTATGCTCCAGATGCAATTCAGGAGCGTATAAAGTTGTGCAAAACTGTCAACCCCCAACCCACACTCCTTCCAGCATTTCACAGTTATGATTTCTGCTTATGGTAAGTATTCAACAATTGTTAAAGCACTGCAGGATTCAGAACAGCATAGCAAGCAGTTGAGACTATTTCTTTATAATTTCTGTGCATAATGCACAATTATACATAAAATTTTCTTTTTGACTAAAAAATTATGTCCAGCACAATGCTAGTAAAGAAAGTACTAGTAAGGAATCTTAAATGAAACTGCAAGAACAGTATACAATTTCTGCATCTGTTTTCGTACCACAGTGTATAAAAGAAATAATTAAGATTCAAACAAACATACAGATTGGAATTTTTCTCCATTGACCATCAGGTCATTAGGCAAGGAGCTGTCCAATACTTCTTTACAATGCAATCCAAACTCTTAAATGCGGAGCACACATTCAGATGAGCAGTATCCATGACTTGTTCAGAATCACACAAAGCACATAGAGGTGAAGCAGTCGGATTAAAATGAAACAAATAAGCACCAAGGCAGTCATGTCCAGTCAATAGTCTAAACGCAGTCACAGCAGTAGCACGAGGAGAGTCCGAGACACAGTCGGCTTTTAATAGCAGCCTCCATGACTTATTTTCAGTAGCACTAGCAGCAGCTTTATGAAAGGTTTTTTTTTTATAAGTCCTATTGATTTTAAGTTTAGCAGAGTGAACAGATAGGTCTCTGAAAGACCTTTGGAGAATAACCGTACCTTTTTGTGCAAAAAGGTGCCATCTCATTTCCCCAAAGGCCTAAATGTGATGGCACCCACTGGAAAGTAGCCTTTGTCTGAATTCTGCTGAATAGCTCCGTGCAGCTCTGGACACAAGCACTTTGTTTTCCTAGGTTACTTGCTAAGGCCTGAAAGCAGAACTTGAGTCCAATAAAATTACAGCCTTATCAAGAGAAGAGAAACGGACAGAAAGCTTTTGAAGCGCTAAATGGATGGCGTCGACTTCACTATTAAAATGGGTTGTATGAGAGCCAATATGTAGGAAAAAGGAAAACAGATCACAGAAGATGCCAGCAACAGCACCCTGAGTGAAATCCAAAAGAGAACCACCAGTGTAAATATGAGCCACTCACCAGGAGAATAGCGAGTATTAATGGTTTCCAAAGCGATGCACGAAAAGCAGTGGTGCATAGAAATTCACATTCAAAGTCAAGTCCAATCCAACATAGAGCCGACTACTTGAACCGGATTGCATATTGGTTTGCCTTCTCAAGAATTTAAGAAAAAATAAGGAACTTTCCTTATAATATGAGTTATGCAATAACGCTTGGTTAAGTCTGTTATAATTCATCAGTATTGCTGTTTATCATAAGATGTTAATTGTGTTGGATGCAATCAAAGCATTTTTCCACTTCTGGGCTCAATGAATTGATTTATACATCCAGTAAATATTAACACTGACACAGAACCACTAACTTACGGATATAATCAGAAACGCTAGTGTAATAGCAGCTAAGATACTTAAGCCGGATTGCATATTGGTTTGCCTTTCCAAGAATTTAAGAAAAAGTATAAATGGAAAAAATAAAAAACTATCAATTCTTTACATTCTAAATATCAAGAAAGGATTGAGTTTTCTTAAAATATAAAAAGCAAATTGCAGAATATAAACAAACAAAATGACATATGACTATGAATTTGGAATTCAGATATTTCCTTTTGGAGATTTATGAAAAATCTTAAAAGCTCCAGGAATTAACAAGAAACCTATTTACCATGAACTGGTGTATTCTGATCTGAGAAAGGCAGAAATATTAGCTGAACAGCTTGTTCTAGCTTTGTAAGTTTTTTAAATTACATGAAGGATGAGTTGTAAGCTTCCACTAATAAATTAATTAATAATATTGTAACAAACTTTCGTAGTTAATAATGCACATAAAACGTTTAAAAATATCCATTTTAAAGTGTTGTGCAAAATCAATATTATTTTTTATAGAGTATAACCTTAGAAAGAGAAAGAAAAATTGAACGGTTACCATCAAATAGTACCATTCAACCTAAGCAAAACCAAAATTCATACGTTTCAGATAGAACTTTAAACATAGCATCTATATTTAAATATTACTTCTCATCTTTCTCATTTGACTAGCTTTTTTCTATCCTGTTTCTAATTAGGTAATTTTTTGTAAAACATAAGAACGGCAGCTTACAAATTCTAAAAATATTGAGTATTACCAGTGCATATTAGTTTTTTACAGAACTCGTTTTTTCTTACTGAATGAATAACACATTTCACTATAAAAATTCTTAAAATAATTCTAGTTACAATACATCTCATTTTTAACATAATGATGATCAAAGTACTGAGTTCCAAAATGTTTAATCAAATTAGCGAAATTAGTTTTAGTTTGATATTTTAGTTGCCTTCATGAAAGTGCTTTTGTAATACGTGAGAGAGTTCGGAAAAAAAATATATATTGACATAATAATTCCAGCTTTAAACTATAGAGAGGGCAGTACGAAAATTTAAGTCAATGTACAAGAGATCCTTACGGAGCATGCATAACTAAGCTTTGAAACAACGCCCTCGCTCATTAGCTTATCGCTGTTTCAATCCTGTGGTCTTGATAACTTGTCTAGCATATTTTCAAAAAAAAAACTTATAAATGTATGCTTTCATTTGTACAAACAGAAAATGGTACTTGCGTATTATCCCGTCACCATGAACGTTGGCTGCTACAGAACCTTAAAATTTTGGCAGAAATCTCACCAAACTTGTTCCAGTCGTTCATGCGGAATTTCCAGCCGGTATTCTGTCGACAACTCTTACAATAAAGCATTCGCATCAATCAATCGTCTTTCTTTTATATGAGTTTTAATTATGAACGAATGCAATATGACTTGTTGATTTCGACCCATCGATGTGTATATGAATGTAACTGGTGTACCTCTGACTATGCTCTCGCAAAACTCGTTGATATTTGGTCTCGTTAGTATTTTAGGTTTTTCAAGATGTTTAAAGATATTAAGAAGTCGAATTCGCGCATTTCCTCAAGGCTGTATTTCAAAATGCTGTACTTCGTAGATATGTACATCAGACATGCAGTGCTGTTTAATTAGTGAGTGAATCCTAGAAAAATGAAGGCACACAAGATAGTCACGATTCAAACAGGAGGTCACACATGTCATCATAAAAAGAAGCTTAGCAGGATGGCCAGGTTGCGATTTATATTGTAATAATGCATAAGAAACGGCAGCTCAAGTTCCAGCTGGAGTGGTGGTTCACACGAATCAACATGCAGACTCCACAGAGGAAGTTATGATGGTTCCAGAACAAATCCGCAGAACCTGATGATAAAAGGAACCTAGATTCAATAACAATGAAGACTCTGCTGATCCATAATCCAGTGTAGAGCGGATGAGTGCTCTGTGAATGGGAATCACTGTACCACGTTTTGCACTCTAGGAGGCGTTCACCAGACTTTTAAAATATTTAAGATTTTTGAAATCCTTTTTTCTCTAAATTATGAGGGAGAAAAGTCAGCTTGTGGTCGAACATCACCCTAAAAACTTCATTTCAGATTCAATTGGAATAAGCAATCCGTGAAGATGTAACTTAAGCTCAGTAAACAGTTTTCTCTTCCCACAACAGTCTTCTGTTTCTGAAACACAAATACTTTGTTTAACCATTCATGAATCCTGTTCAGAGCGACCTGTAGCTGCCTCTCAATCTAAATTATGCATGCACCTTGACAGCTAATTTGTAAATCATCAACGTATAATGATCCCAACACAGCAGGAGAAAGTTGGTAGAATATATAATTTATTTGTAAACTCAACAGAGCAACTGACGTTCATTACACAGCCTTGAGGCATGCCTTATTCTTGTTGGAAAGCATTTGGCAATGCAGAGCCAATCCTAATTTGAAAAATCCTTGTCTTCAAAAAGGTCGGGGTGCCTGCAAGCCACTGCCGTGAAGATTACGGAGTGTACCGTATCTCCATGTCTTATCTTAAGCTTTTTCTACGTCAAAAAAGAAGAGACAAGATGGTTTCGTTTTACGAAGGCGTTACGACTTCATGTTTCCAAAAGCAGCGTATTATCCATGGCTGGTCTTCCTTTATTAAAACCAGTGTGATAACGCGAGAATATAGGATTCTTTACAAAGAAATACACTAGGCAACGGTTTATCATTTTTTCAGATAACTTGAATAAGAAGCTTGTAAATGCGAGGGATTTTTCGCGTCTTTCCTTGGTTTAGCAATGGGAATGACAACAGCTATCTTCCATGCATTAGGGAAGACGTGCTCCTTCCACACTCGACTGAAAAGAAAGAGAAAGGCAGTGACTTACAGGAGAGAGGTATTTCATAACTAATTCCATCTCGACCTGAGATAGTCTTATGTGTTTGCAACAAAGCAAGTAAAGTTTTCAAGCATAGTAAAATCCTTATTATAATACACAGAATACGGAGAACTGATGGAATAGTATTTCTTTCGGAAGGTAGCTTGACAAAAAGAAATGCTGGTGAATAATTAGCGCTGCAGAAACAGCGTCAAGAGTCCCACTAGTGTTGTGTCATCAAAGTGTTTGCGAATTATTCTCTAATGCTAACAATGTGGCCATCTTTTTCCATAAAGAAAAGCGAGTAAGCTTTATGAAGTCTCCTGCTTTTCTCGTTTCCAAATTCTTTTTGGCGTAGAAAATGTTATTGATAAAACAGATGAGATTCATGATCCCTCATATTCTGACACCTTACTTCTTTTGCAGTAGCTTTTTTGAAGCCTATAAAATTTGACAAATTGAAGTATTTAACAAAAATTCCTCATGTTTTTCTCTGTTGTCGCAGAATAATTGAAAAAAAAAGTGTAAACTATGTTGTTTCTCTGTTGTTGACACCTGTCATTCACAGTTCCATCATGGTTTTGAGTACGGTGGGAGCATTGTTGATGTCACAAGTACAGATAGTGTTGCAACTCTCTGGGTTACAACGTGCAGGTTAACAAAGAAATAATCACAGCAGGGATTACTTTAAATCAAAATTTTAATACAGATATCTCATCACTAGCGAAACGTTACACTACTACTCTCTTACGTAACAATTTCTCCGTCTTTTTTACAGTTAAAGAAAAAAGTAATAATAAAAATAGTCCAATCCCGAGAGGCACTCCTGTTGGCGCCGCTCGGCTATTGCGTAATCTGTCCTAATGGCGCCGTCTCCTACAGATAGTGTAGCTGTCTGAATGATAATATCCGCAACGCCTTTAACTATATCGTCAATTTGCGCATCGTTTTACCATCTCTTCCGTGAAATTGATGAGAAGAGTTCACAGTCTGCCCTCTCAATTATAAAACGAGGAAACTTAAACATGGGATTTATTTATTCTCGTGGGATAGCTACAAAAATGGGAAAATGATCACTATTGTAAGAATTATTTCCAATATTTAATGTGAAAAATACAAAAGAGGTAGTAAGCAGACGGCTAGATCAATAGTGTCAAATGTCTTTATAGGCTCATGGAAGTAGGTATCCTGTTCGTTACTGAGAAGACACAGGCAATGAATGATCTTCAATTCTTTTCTCAATTTGTCTGGCTTGAGGGTTTGCATTCTTACTTTCCCAGAGAGGACTATGCCAGCCCCCTATTGTGGAAAAGAATTCAAGCAATTGCTCTATTACGTCATCTAAGTCTCATTGAGCGGCATGATGGCTTGAAGGCAAGTAGACGTTACAAACTGAAACTGAACTTATAAGGTATATCTCCCACATTCTTAGCGTACCTTCGTGGTGTAATGGTCAGCACACTGAGCCGGTACTTCAGAGGTCTGTGGCTCGATCCCCGGCGAAGGCATTGCATATTTTCATATCTGTTGTTCCAAAAAAATACCTAATGTCTCTACAAACTCTGTACATTTATTAGGATAGTAACAGCTTGGACGCTAGTGTTTAAAGAAATGGAATTGGAGGGCTAGTCGAATTAGATAAGGAATCTACACCTCCCCTCATATGTTCGTCTAGTCCCTCAAAAAAGTGTTCGAAAACAAGTGAAAACACAAAAAATGCGAAATTTGCACTATTACAATTTTTTAAAATTATTTTACAAACTATTTTCTCCCTCCTTACAGCCCGCCTTCGTTGTGTAACGGTAGCACACTCAGGAGTATTCGAGAGATCTAAGGTCCGAGTCCTGGCGAGGGCATTGCTCATTTTTCATGTACTCCAAAATATCCTGATGACTCTACTGTGCTGCCCAAACTAAAAGATGGTCTACAATATTTCATAACCGCCAGGATTTGAAGACTGGTTTCCCTAATTCCCATTCGCTTTTTAAAACGGAGGGAGTATGTAAGGTATTTTCGCCCTTCTTCCAGCATGCCTTCATGGTGTATTCGAAACATCCAGTTTCGATAAGAAAAATGTTCGTTTTTCACATGTCCTTCTTCAAAATAACCTAGTAACTCTACAAACTAGACAACAAAAAAGTTAATGTGATAAATTCAAAAGAAAGTTAGGTATTAAAATTTTTTGTCTAACATAGTTTACTCTAGTATTTTCAATTATCCTTTTACCTAACTATGTAAGACAAAGTTAATGTGATATAAATTCAAAACATGCGTATGTTAAGTTTTCGACTTACAAATTGGCCCAACATTTGGCCTTATTTTTTTCTTATCAATAATTCTCTTTTTTTCTTGACTACAAGAACGCTTGATGTGGATAAAGTTAAAAAGCATGTGTTAAGTTTTTGATTAACATAGTTTACTCTATTTTTTCAATTATTTTTATACTGTAACTATATAAGAAAAGTTAATCTGAATATTAAACAAGGAAAAAGAGTGTGGGTAAGTTTTTAAACTAATTGTCCTATTTTCCAATTATTCTTTTTGAATCATTCTTTCATTCAACTTGTAGGTATTTATATTTATTTTAAATAGCCAGTTAAATTTAATTTTGATGTTCTTTCCTATAAGCCTTCATTCCCCTAATTGTCAGCGCCAGAATATTTAAATTTGGTAGCGCACGTGAAGGAATGCAAATTCTACCAGTAGGAGAAAAAGCTTAAATATCAGTTCTAGAATGCTGGAAAATGTGGGAAGAAATTTATTTCCGCAATTCCATTAGTTTTTGTATCCAATTACGAAACAGTAGCTTTGGCATTTCTTCTTGGTAACCCTAGTCTCTGTACGCAAACTTTTGAAATCAGGCTTGCTTGACTGCTAGGACCAAGGAGGGCTCTGCATAGCTGGTATTCACCGCATGAATCTAACGTTTTAATAATAGCCGTGAATAATAAAACTTCACGCTGAAAATTAAAGTCTGATACACGAGATTTAATTACTGGACTAGAACCCATGAAATTCTCTCCTGACTTAGCTGATTGTGTAGACCGGGGGTGGGAATTTTGCTTAGCCGTCACCGATAATTCTTTCGAACTCTTCGTCACTCCTTTGCGCGCTTTTGGCTCATTTTGAACTCTTTCGAAATTCAGTAATGTGGCATAATTTTAAAGCACTTTTAACATTTATGAATATTTCTGCATTCGAAAGCTTTATGATTTGAAACTAAACAATTAAAGCAAACATTGTTTTCTTGTCAAAATAAACACGTTTCTCAACATTCAGATTAAAAAACTTATTACATTTCAATGCTGAATGATCAGCTTTGCAATACATACACTGCGCACGAATCTCTGAAGCGGTTAATTTGTCTCTCACAGTTTGCTTTTTAAGACTACCTGCTTGCAGAGTTCTCGTATGAGATTTTAAAAATTCTAACAGATGATTAAGGGTTGGTATTTCTCCACTCTTTAATTTTCTTTCCCACCATCCTCTCGTAGAAGAATCTAATTTAAATTGCACTATATCATTAAAATAGTATCCGCGAATTGTTTCACTTTGAACCAGAAATTTTCAAAGAACATACACATTCCCTTACGGTGTCTACCAAAGCTAATAACTGACTAGGATTTTCAGTTTGTAAATTTGATAAATACAAGATTTTCTTTAATAACTATGAAAGTAGTTCTTTCTTATGTGAAAATGTTTGGCACAGTAAATTCCATGCGATTTCAAAATTTCTGTCACAAATAGTTAAAACTTCAACAATCCTTACTGCATCTCTCTTTAAAGGGTCTTTCTTCTGATTACAGTCAGCTAAGATTTATTAGCATTTATGGCTATCCGCCATCTGGTGCACCAGTTTTCGGTTATCTGGCATGAGCTCCTGCAACTATTAACGGCGTGATTTGTGTTTGGGGACTTTATAACTAACGCTGTATCGTCCGCATACCATCCAAGGAAATGATTTCGATCAATATGTCCACGGGTAAAGTCTGAGATATAAAATAAGTAGGGACAGTGCAAATAAATACCCATCCTTAACACTTTTCGGCAGATCAGGATCACGCGCTTCGTGTTGATCACCTGACCCTCTTTCTGCATAACAAGCATTTCAGGCAGACAACTCAGGGACACTTTCCTGTACCGGTATGAAAAGAAGGTCAATCTCTGAGTTTACACCTTGGCAGTAATTTAGTGTTTTATGTGCTGAAGCACTTGTGTCGGCTTCTGCAAACTTTTTTTAACCCCGAGTGGATAACAGATTAAGTTACAAAGGCAGTTTCAAGAAGGAGGTTTTTATATAGCACAAATTTCCCATTTTTTTGTTCTAAAATAGTCCAATGGATACACATTTCGATTAGGAACAAAGAAAAATTTTTTAAGATAGCGTGTAGAATTGTTTTTTTACCAGAAAACACGGTGGACGGTTTTGGGCATTAGCATTTACAATCGTTTTCAAATTTTTTCAAGATTCGTTTAATTATTTTCGGTAATTATTTTAAACATTCGTTTGAGCTTTAGAGTCCATATTTGGGACAAAAAGATTTAGACTCGGCAGCGTATTTCCAAACCCTACTCCATTTTTGAATTTTTGTCGTCACGGGAAAATCGATCAGTTTTGCTTATGAAATTCTTGCGCATGCGCTAAGCAGTCGAAGGGGAGATAAACAAACACCTTTTGTAGTAAAACTCGAAAACGTTTGTAAAAAACTGGTAAAAATTTTAACACACTACTATATGCTTACAGATCAGCTAGCAATATGGTAAAAGTTGATAAATTAAGAATATTTGAAAATTCAAACGTGCTGTTCAGTGGTTAAATATCGTATTTAAATTCTGAAGGGATGTTCATTAACTTGATAAATTAGTATGCTTATTTGCTAACGCTATTCAGCATATGCAGGGTGATTCGCGAACAGACCGACAAACTTGTGGGATTTGTAGGGGGTACAGAGACGACTCAAAAACACATAGGAATGCAGGGTCACAAATGCCGTAGTTGCGAGCTATGGTGCAAAGAAGCAGAGAAAAAGAACAGAAACAGCAACACATTAATGGGACAAAAACATTTTATTGAAAGGTTGTACTACAACAGATGTTCGAAATTGCGACCAGAAACCGACTGGCAAGCTTGACAGCAACGCTGCATGGAATTCCTTACATTCTGGAAGATTCCTTGCATGTCACGTATCTTCCCGCCAGCTACAGCTATTCATTTGTAATGAGGTCTTCAATTGAAGGAACGGGCGTCTCATACCCCAAACTCTTCATGTGAACCCAGAAGAAGATGCCCATGCATAATAGGTCCGGTGATCTGGCAGGCCAATGAACCGGGCCATCACGACCTAGCCACCGCTGTCCAAAGTTTACGTCGAGGCGTCAGCAGATGTCAGTCGTATAATGTGGAGGAACCCCGTCATGCTGGAACCTCATGGATATAATAACGAAGGAACATGTGCTACGTGAAGCAATTCGGGCAGGACTTGTTGCAAGAAGATCAAGTATTGCCTATCGTCCAAAAGACTGGGAAGAAGGTACGATCCAATGAGGTAGTCTCCAAGAATGCCGGACAATACATTGACCGAGAAAGGCTCTTGAGCTGCACGCGGTTGCGTACGATGAGGATTCTCCAAAGCCCACACACGGGCGTTATGATGATTGAAGGCTCCCTCACATGGGAAGCATGCTTCATCCGTGAACAATGCTGGCACAGCAAATGCGTTGTCTGTAGCACTCTGTTGCAGGAACCATGTAGCAAACGTTCTCCGGAGTGGATTATCCTCAGGCTCTAGTAATTGAACGCGATGAAGATGATATGCGCTCATTTGGTTTGGTGCGAGAATCCTCCAGACAATAGATGAGATAACCCTACTTGTTCGGCTTTTGCTCGAGTAATCGTGCTTGGATTTTCTTCTGCCAGACATAAGACCGCCTCCTCCATTGCCAGGTGTCCTCGTCCTGATTCATTATAGCTCTTGTTAAACAACCAGTCTCAAGTAACCTTCTGTTCACATTTCCGAAGGTCGTGTGATATGGACACCTGTTCGGGTAACGTGGGTAACGTTCCTGGTACAACCGGCTACTGGTGTGCTCGTTGCAATCCGCAGCTCCATATACGATCAGCATGTGTACCAGTTCATCTTTTGAATACGCGATCATCCTACCACCTCGAGAAACGGATCGCAAGTGATGACTTCCAGCAAGGTAGCTGTTCATGCAATCTTCCGTTCAGTACCATCTACCGCAAGACTGCCAGAAGGAATCTTCCAGAACGCAAAGAATTCCATGCAGCGACACTGTCAGGCCTGCCTGACGACACTTGTTGAACACTTTCGAACACTTGTTGTTGACCTTTCAATAAAATGTTTCTGTCCCATTAATGCATTGCTGTTCTTTTTCTCATCTTCTTTGCCCCATAGCTCGTAACGACGGCATTTGTGACCCTGCATTCCTATGTGATTCCGAGTTGTCTCTATGCTCCCTACACAACCTAGAAGTTTTTCGATCTGGTAGCAAATCACCCTCGAAATTCTGAACACTGTAGATGCTATCATAATCTTCAGATACCTTTCATATTGAACTTTGCTTTATCATTGTAAAATATATTGTCCTATGAAAATTCAATAAGAGCTCTTGAGCTGCACCAGGAATATCCGGGTTCTTCTTACGCTTTATCATTTTTTTTTAATTATTAGGCAATGTTTCAAGTTGGTAAATTGGCAACAGTACACATTTGTTCCTGTCGTCTAATCTTTGGCGCTTCGTTTGATGAGCTCTTGGTATGTAGTGTGTATTAACTTATACCTTATTTAAATGTAATATTAAAAAAATGTGCATACTTGTTTTATTTTACAGTAAAACTGCATTAGAGGTGAAAAAGTTGTTTTTCTTTATCGGCCATTCACTACATTTTGCACTTTTTTTTGTAATATTTATGTGAAGCGTTTTTTCGAATTTTCTTTTATTACGTAAGCGTCAGTTAAATCTATGTTTATTAAAAAAATATGCAAAATGATTAGCTGAAGAGTGTAATAAGTTTGTGAAGTGTCATATCACTGAATTAAGATTTAAATTTCCAAATATCCTTCCTTGTAATCTATTAAAGGAACTTTTCAAGTTTTCTTGTTTGACCCTAGCTTACAGAATAATTTCATGGCATTTTAACAAATTTCATTTAAAAGATATATATGATTCGCTCTGTCATCGCAGGAAAGATTATTCGTCTCTAGTGTAGAATTGGGTGCCCCTTGTTTTTTGGCGAAAAATTTTGTTCAGTTTTGTCGATGAAACCCCATTTCTGTTTACCATGAGAGTTTTAACATGGTTTTAGCTTCTTGATTTATTTAATTGAAAATAAATCGATGTGCACATGGACAAAGTCAAAATGTGCAATGACTAAGTTTGTGCAATTCTCTGATGTTTTTTAATAGTTAAAATAAGTTAAAATAGGTCGATGTGTACATGGACACGGAGTTTGTGAAATTCTTTGACTTCTTGTTTTGGTTTTGTGTAGCGGCCATCTTGAAATTTTGTCTTATTGGCGCCGATCTTGGCATCAAAACAGAATCGTCAAAAAACAAGGGGCACCCAATTGTAAACTTTTACCGATTATTCATAGCAATGTTACTAATAATTGCAAAAAGTATCTTGAAATCTAAAAATGTAGATATTTCTTTTTTCTTGAATTTCTTTTTATTAAGTAATTTTTTATTATTATTAAACAGCACTTCGTTAGCAAATGGTATCTGTCACATTTTTGTTTGTCAACTCATAATGATGTTTAATGAGTGTCACGTGGAAGCATTATAAAATTGGAGATTAATAACAGTTTGTTGAAAAGTTATAATTTCAGTAGCAGTCCATACAAGAGAAAAACAATAATCTGAAAAGAACAAAAACCTGGCTGTTTTCATGCTAAGTTAATTTTGTTTATTCTTTACCAATATGTTATTTCTGTCATCTTCAAACAGCATCCCCAGCGTCAAGTTATAGCTCATCCTAGTTATTCTATGTGAAATCCAGCCTGTCATCATATGCACATTATGTTGAATGATGGCAATAATTTTATTGCAAAAACAGTTTTTTTTATTGCAAAACAAACAAGAGGACAACAGTTTCTAAAAAAAAGAACAGGATTTTGTCATTTTCTTGCTAATTGGATTTTTTTATTGCCATTGCAATAATAATTATCTTCCCTTAAAACAACATTCTTTCCAAAAATTCTAATTATGTTTTACCAATCATTTTCTGTATGTCAACTCCTCTAATTCACATAAACACATTGCACTTTTATTTTACTAATTCTAATAATGACTGAGTAATTAAGCCATTTAAGTATTATTAAATTTTGTCAAGTCTGTTTTTTGTTGTTGAATAGGCAGGCAACATGAAGTTTCTATTATTCTTTGCTACTTAACTTTTTGCTAATTTTCCTTAGAAAGCCCCACACAAATGGGTTCCTTTCCATAAGCAGCTAGTTCTAGTACACCTTGACCTGATCTAAGAAGTCCTAATTAGTCTCATAATTCTGCAATGATTTTTTTATCTGTATTTTTTCTTAAATGATTAAGTTTTCTAGGTTTGAAGAATTAGAACAAACAAAATTTAACAGAATTCTTGCATACACAATTACAGATGCATTATACATTAAATTTTGGGGGACTTTCTGCTTGCCAAGTTTCAGCATCAAATAGAATAGCTGTATTTTTTATGTATTTTTGAGCATGCACATGAAAATGGCCAACACATGCATACATGCACATACCAAAAATGCATTTGAATACATGTAGATTTACAAAGCCATTTTCAAATTTTACTTGTATATGCAGTTCCAGAAGACAAGAAAGAAAATTCAAGATAAATTAATAGTTAAAGTTTAATTTGATCAATACATTGCATAAAGATGACTATAAATATACTTCTTCACTTTAAAATATAAAAAAAATTGAAATTTTTTAGATATAAATCTTAAAAATTGTGATTATAGGCAAAAATGCCTGGTCCTTTCAAGTTTTATGTTATTCAACCTCTTAGTTTTGTAACCTAATTTATTATTTTTTTTAAAATAAAGAAGTTTAATTATTTTAAATATGAGCTATTAGTGTGTTATATTCATGATAAAAATTAATCACAGAAGTTTTTATCTTTGCCAAATCAATTAAAATAATTTGATTTCCACTTCATGTCAAGTCTCTTACCTTGAGATTATTTACCCACAATTAGTTTGTAAATCTGCCAAAAAGGGCAGTACGTATTCAACAACATAGATAAACTAGTCAAGCTAAGGTTGACTGCTTTGGATATGTGCCGACTTCTTTAGGGAGATTTACAAACTAATTGTGAGTAAAATAATCTCAAGGTAATGGACTTGACATGAAGTGGAAGCCAAACTATTTTTATTGATTTGCTAAATTTATATCTAAAAAATTTCAATTGGTTTTTTTATATTTTAAATTGTAGAAATATATTTATAGTCATCTTTATGAAATGCATTCTCAAATTAAACTTTAAATATTAATTTATCTTGAATTTTCTTTCTTTTCATCTGAGACAGTATATGTAAGCAAAATGTGAAAATGGGTCGTAAGCTTTACATTTAATTATTTTAATAAAGCATTCACTGGCTGTAAAAATGTAAATTTTGGCACATAATTTCTTTTCTTTCTTATGTTTCTTTTTATGAACGTAACAGTACCTATGAGCTGTAAAATTGATAAATAAATTTGTAAATGCCAATTTGCAAAAGCACCAACAAGTTGGTGACATTTTGTAAAATGCAGATAATTCGAAAGTGCCAATTTTTGTTTGTTAAATTTCCTGATGTGATCAATGGTCAAGAGAAATTTTAGAATTTCTAGAGCTAACTGCCAATTTGGAAGCTTCTTGTTTAAGCTAAAAGATGGTATTGCTACATTTTACTTTTACGTAGTATAGTTTGGATTATTTTTTAGATTTCATTGTAACTAAAAATAAATGTTATCTTGCTTTTAACAATTTAAATACCAGTCTCATGAAAGCTTTAGATTAATGATTTAAAAAAAAAAAAAATTACGGTTTCTTTTGAGAAATTGCGAACTAAGTAACAAAAGTAATTTTAATGTCATTCTACATCATTTCCATTGAAAAGTTGATCTCTGAAAAAACTGTATTCACTATTTAATTTAGATTCTTGGAAAAGAACTTTCTCATAATTCTAATTAGGAATTGAAAGATAAGAAATGTGTTTGGGCAACATAAATTAAATAGTCATAGCTTTTTATTCAATTGATAGTACATTATTTTTCTCCCAATTTTGAACACTGATGTTATCATCAAAAATATGTTGTATACTGCAGTAAAATAGAGAAACAGTAAATTTTTTTACCAATGAATATTAAGCCCAACTGACAAGAAATTGTATATGTGGCAAAATCTGTTTTGTATTGTTATTGGGCAGAAAACCCATCCAGTTCTGTACAGTCAAACTTATTAAAAAAAGATTTGGTGAATTTATTTTTCCTTTTGAATTTTTGCGAGTTCAATTTCAGAGATTTACAAAATGTTAACTTTCAGTTTTAGTTAGTGATAAAAAAACCTTAGCTTCTGTTTATCCATTAGCCTGTAAAGAACCTGATTTTTTGATATTTCTAATTCATCTTTCTATCAGTAGATTTCATTTGGAAATTTTATTTTCTGTCATCTGGTTAGAAAGCTGTAAACCTCTTCTTTGTTCTGATATAAGTATACATTACTTGTTTTATTTTTGCTTTCACAATTAAATAAGGTGATTCTGTTTAACTTGAAAATTACTATACTACCTATTTAATTTTGGTTTGTGTATCATAATATGTTAAATACAGATGTGTGTGTCATAATATGTTAAACACAGATATTACCTACAAATCATCGCAGACATGCATTTTTCAGGCTTTAATAACTGTAAAATTTAATGATTGTTTAATAATTGTAAAAACTTGCATAGTGATTTGTGAGGGCAAGATAATTTTCACTTTTATAATTTTATTAACTAATAAATACTTGCTGAAAATGTAAAATGGAAACTTAGTCATAGAAAATTAATGCAACTTATATCACTTAATTTTAAACAGACATAGTTAACAAACAAAGGTCATTAATAAATTATTTTTTTATAAAGTTTTATAGGTAATTTTTCATGAAAAGTATAGTCTAAAAAAGAATAGAAAAAGAAAGATAACTAACTGCATGAACTTATCTATAACAAAATTGCTAAGTTAATTCTTCACTTTTATTAATCCACTCTTACAGTGAAAATTATTTCTTGTTTTTTAAAAATTTACAAGTTAATAAAAATATGAAAGTAAAAATTATCCTTCTTTCCACCTTGCTCTCATAAATCATTATACGAGTATCCATTAACAATTCTTAATTTATAGCAGCCTATTTTCCTTTCTTTTTTTCATTGTATGCGAGTGGGAAAAAGGTTATGTTCATTACTTTCAAATAATTTTAACAAAGTGCGTAAACCACATTTGGCATTGTTATCGCTTGTAACGAATATGCCAAATTTAAAAACATGCCAATGTGTAAATATCTTAAGAAATTTTGAATAAAATAACTCCTGATTTTTTGCAAGTGTGCCTAGAAATACATCTACTTTAAAATTTTGGAAGTTATAATGCAAAAACTTTTTCTACTCGTGCGATTTTTACTAAACTTGGCAGTTTGTCATAATTTGAATTGTAGATCCGAAATATGGAAAAAAATTGGCATATCATTTCAGAAAAAGTCCATTTTTTATCAAAATACCAAAAATTAGTTTAGATGTTAAGTGTACTTACAACTTTACTCAAAGTTTACTAGATATTACCTTCACAATTAACTTTTTTCTATTATTATTCACAAAAAGTTCTTAATTTTTCTACTTTTAGAAAGATTTTTTTCCTCTTTGCATTTCAGTTTTTTAAATATTTTATTTTTTTTTGGTATTTAACATTACAATTTACTCCATTCATTGAATCGAAGCAAATTAATACTTTACTTGAACTCTTTCTGAATTCCCTAATCCAGGTAATTCAATATTTTTCGTTTTTAAAATTTTTCAATTTTTATGTTACAATAGAAATTTTTTCTAATTAGTCTTCTCAAGTAATTTTAAAATTGATAGTTTTCCGAAATTCATTATTATACACACTTCGGCTTTGCTACTATACAATTGAATGTATTTTTCCATTTCAAAACTTTTGTTGCTCATGTTACACAATTTAAGAACTTACTTCTCTATTTTTTATGTTATATTTTTTGATCAGATTTTTAATTTATTAGCCCAAAGGAGCAATTTGACCAGAAGGGCTACTAATTTCAACTTGGCATTTTGTGTTGGTTCACTATAAAAGTCTCAATCACTTTTTAAAATGCTGCCACCAGATATTACAGCTCTGCATTATATTTAAAGAAATAATGAAGAATCTGCATGAATGTATGTTTCTTGCATTGTGAAAAAACACCGGTACCTAGAGACATCATATTTTGAATAACGTAGTAACAAAGATGTTGCAGTGTCTAATAGTATTTTGCATTGAATGACTGAATGTCTGTATCACTTTTCAAATTCTGTTTTGAATCCGCCACGAATCTGCCCCTTTGGGTGTAATATAAAGTCTGAAAAGCTTTCAGATTTTTTTATGTTTTCAAAATTTGTATATAATTTTTTTCAAATATTAGATTAAAACTTCTAATGTAAGTTGTTTTAAAGTATTTGTTTTCAATTATTGAATTATTATTTTTGAAAGTTTTGTTTTTGGACTTGATCTATTCAAAACAATTTTATAAATTTGTCTATTTTTTTTACAATCTTTTTGAATTAATTTATGTTTTTGCAATAATTTTTTTTTCTATAATTTTGTAATTTTTGCACTGTTTACTTCAGCCTGTAGAAGTTGGGCTGATAAAGACAGATTACTTTTATGTTTTTTTAAGACTATTTTTAAATTTAAAATTTTGTCTCCTTGTTAGTTCAGAAACTGGCTGTTTTATTTATTTCCTCCTTTTGTTGTACAGCTCATTAATGAAGATGCAGTGAAATATGTAAATTTCATATTTCATTCTTGGTTTTGGCATATTTTGCCTGTTTCTTGCAGTTTACCTCTGTCCTTCTGTCCCCCCATGTGATTTATTCCGAAATGACTGTGCAGTGGATAAATTTAAAATCAGTACAATCCCCAAATCTTGCAATAAAATCAGAAGAAATCCCATAAACAATGATTTTGATTGTATTCCTTTTCTTTTTTAAAATATTTTTTGTTCTTAATTTGTCAGATTTGGGGATGAAGTAGTTTTAAATTTCATTTTTTCTTGTCTTTGTAGAATAAGTTAAAATTTATTCTGTTTTTAGTCTATAATTAATATTTTAGCAGCATTTCATATTGGGATATTTTTGTTGTAAAAATTTCTGTAGTACTATATTTGTGTATACATATATATATATCATTTTATTTGCTTACAATTGAATTTTCATAACTTAAAATTTTAATTAGCTTTACATGAATGAGGTTGATATTGTATTTGTTAATTATTTACTAATTTAAATTAAAGCAAAGAAGCAAGTTATGATTAAGAAGTCGAAAAAATTGTATATATATATATATAGAGTATATGTGTTTATTTATTTATTATTTATTTTTGAATAGGAAAAATTGACAGTGACCTTGATAATTTTGTTAAGACTGAAAATCTGATTTCAAGTCATTGTATGGAAAAAAAAGCAAGAAAAATTAATTATCAAACAAAAAGAGCTCTGATTCAAAAATGGAAGTATCCCAAAACAATATCAGTTTAGAAACCGTAGTTTCAAGTAAAAAAAATTGCTCAAAAGGTGCAGTTAATGAATTAAGCCATCAGAACTTCGAAATTATGTTATTAAGTTCTCAGAGTTCTAATTCAGAAATGGAAGTATGCAGTCAAGACAGTGGAAGTTTATTAATTGAAGTATCAAGCCAGGAGAAATTAGAAATTGAATCATCAAGCCCAAATAATTCTAATTCAGAAATGGAAATATCCTCTCAAGATAGCATAAGCTCAAAAATGGAAGTTTTAAATGAAGAAAATTGCTCAGAGGATGAAGTTCATGAATTAAACCAAGGGAATTTAGAAATTGGATTATCAAGCCAAAAAAATTCAAATTCAGAAATGAATGTATCTACTCAAAATAGCTTAAATTTAATAATTGGAGAATCAAATCAGGATAAATTAGAAGTTCAATCATCAAGCCAAAATAATTTTAGTTCAGAAATGGAAATATCCACTCAAGACAACATAAGCACAAAAATGACAGCTTCTGGTGAAGAAAATTCCTCAAAAAATGTAGTTAATGAATTAAATCAAGGGAGTTTGGAAACTGAATTATCAAGCCAAGACAATTCAAATTCAAAAACTGAAGTATCTTCTCAAGATAGCTTGAGTTTAATTGGAGTATCAAGCAAGGACAAATTAAAAATTCAATCATCAGGCCCAAATAATTCTAATTCAGAAATGGAAATATCCTCTCAAGACAGCATAAGCTCAAAAATGGAAGTTTTAAATGAGGAAAATTGCTCAAAGGCTGTAGTTAATGAATTAAACCTAGGGAACAAAGAAACTGGATTATCGAGCCAAAGGAATTCAAACTCAGAAATGGAGGTACCCACTCAAGATAGATTAAATTTAATAATTGAAGAATCAAACCAGGATAAATTAGCAGTTGAATCATTAAGCCAAAATAATTTTAATTCAGAAATGGAAATATTCACTCAAGACAGCATAAGCTCAAAAACGGCAGAGGAAAATTGCTCAAAAAATGCAATTAATAATTTAAACCAAGAAAATTTAGAAATTGAATTATCAAGCCAAAAGAATTCAAATTCAGAGATGGAAGTATCCACTCAAGACAGCTTGAGTTTAATAATTGGAGTATCAAACCAGGAGAAATTAGAAACTGAATCACCAAACCAAAATAATTCTAATTCAAAAATGGAAATATCATCTCAAGATAGCATAAGCTCAAAAATGGAAGTTTCAAAAGAGGAAAATTGCTCAAAGGGTGTAGTTAATAAATTAAACCAAGGAAATGAAGAAACTGGATTATCAAGCCAAAAGA
The DNA here is from genome assembly GCA_000611955.2 of Stegodyphus mimosarum. Classification (NCBI taxonomy): domain Eukaryota; kingdom Metazoa; phylum Arthropoda; class Arachnida; order Araneae; family Eresidae; genus Stegodyphus; species Stegodyphus mimosarum. The sequence goes on from KK119479.1 coordinate 286,716, forward strand.
ATTCAAACTCAGAAATGGAGGTATCCACTCAAGATAGCTTAAATTTAATAATTGGAGTATCGGACCAGGATAAATTAGAAGTTGAATCATCAAACCAAAATAATTTTAATTCAGAAATGGAAATATGCACTCAAGACAACATAAGCTTAAAAATGACAGCCTCTGGTGAAAATTGCTCAAGAAATGTAGTTAATGAATTAAACCAAGGGAATTTGGAAACTGAATTATCAAACCAAAATTCAGATTCAAAAATAGAAGTATCCTCTCAAGACAGTTTGAATTTAATAGTTGGGGTATCAAAGCAGCAAAAATTAGAAATTGAATTATCAAGCCCAAATAATTCTAATTCAAAAATGGTATATCATTGTCAAATATCATCTGAAGGTAGCATAAGCTCAAAAATGGAAATTTCTAATGAGGAAAATTCATCAAAGAGTGTACTTAATGAATTAAGCCAAGAGAATGAAGAAACTGGATTATTGAGCCAAAGGAATTCAAACTCAGAAATGGAGGTATCCACTCAAGATAGCTTAAATTTAATAATTGAAGAATCAAGCCAGGATGAATTAGAAGTTGAATCATCAAGCCAAGGTAATTTTAATTCAAAAATGGAAATATCCACTCAAGGCACCCTAAGCTCAAAAACGGCAGAAGAAATTTGCTCAAAAAATGTAATTAATGATTTAAACCAAGGGAATCTGGAAAAAGAATTATCAAGCCAAAAGAGTTCAAATTCAGAAATGGAAGTATCCATTCAAGACAGGTCAAGTTTAATAACTGGAGTATCAAACCAGAAGAAATTAGAAACTGAGTCACCAAGCCAAAATAATTCTTCTAATTCAAAAAGAGAAGTTTTCACCCAAGACAGCATGCTGTCAAAAATGGTAGTTTCAGGCCATGAAAATTGTTCAAAAGACACATTTAATGAATCATATAATGGAGAAGGTAGAGTTTCATCTCAAAACTCTGATTTAAAATTACCTGCCATGCCAAGAAAGATAAATAAAAGATATCTTCCTACATCTGGTGAAGAACGTATTTCCAAAAGAAAAAAGTGTGGAGAAGAAATTGCTTTAGAAGAGGAAAAAAAGTGCTATTAAGAGAAGAAGCTGTTGCATCTCGTGAACAAGCACTGTTATTGCGAGAGCGTGCCATTTCAGCAAGAGAACAGATTTTAGAAATTGAAGAGAAAAACAAAGAAAGAAAATAATTTTTCTTTGAACTGGTATATTGAAAAGTGCATATTATTCAATTTGAAATTGCAGTTTTTTGTAAAAGATACAGGTTTCCTTTAATTTTACATACAGTTTGTATTTTTGTACGTATTGAAGTACTGTTTTGAAAAATAGTACAATAATCTGTGATTGGTGAAACAATATCAAAATATAAAATTTAAATTTAAGGTTACTTTTTCTCAGTCAAGTTTCCAGTTATCTGGAATTTTTTCTGTTGCCTTCGGTTTTTACTTTATTGAAGTTTGACTGTACATGCAAAACTTCCCTAAAAGAGCCATTCACACATTTAGAGATTTTGGCCATGTATGAATGTGGTCACTTCATAGAACATTACTGACACTTATGTTGAGTTATTATAAGTTAACTATATTTCCCAAAATACTGGCCAGTTTCATAGGTGATTGTTCTTAGAGATTTTATTGCCATTATCATATAAACCAAACCAAATTATTGTGTTAACCCAGGCAGTCTTTTTCCCCCCAATAAAAAATTATTCATTAAAGAAGTTTCAAAAGTGAAAATTTCCAAAATATTAAAGTGTTTCCATACGCATGCTCACTTGCATTGTTTCAAATTCGGCTATGTTCAGTAGGGCATCAGAACTGTTAATTATTTGTATACATCTTTGAAAAAAAAAAGTTATGGTTGATGCATCTGCTATATGAATCTGGAAATTTAATTTTCCATTAAAAAACTCCAGATTTTTTAAAAATAATTACCATAATAACAAATGTATTAAAATGATGATCCAAAAGTTATGAAGTAAATTATAGGTAAGATTTCTTCCTTGGCAGTTTTCAATTGGGAAATTTCCAAAAATTTTAGAAATGATGATCATGAACAAGTATATAGTTAGATCTTCCTTGCATAGTTTTCAGTATTTTATGTTAATTCAGTGATTTGTGTACTTCTGTTATTACTCATTATATTATGTCAGTTTCACAGTATCTATGCATATAATATGAAAATCACCAGTTTTTAGACTGTTTTTGTTTGTATAATATTAGTGACTTTTTAATGTATTTCTAAGTTTTATAAAAATAATCTCTATTTTAGTTTTGAGAAAGCATCTAGATTTTCTAAGCTTAATGTGAACTTTTCTTCAATTAAAATTTCTTCATCAGTTATAATATAGAAAGTTCATGGTATATGTAATTTAATATAATTTGATAATGAAAATGATCTGTTCCTATTTATAATTTTCACAAAATGTGCATTCATCTGTTGAACTATTGGTGCTGTCTCTGTGTGGAGATTTCATATTCAAGACATAAAATTTTTAATGAAATATCTTGTTATAAATTTATATGAATTGAAAAATTTTAAGTGGTAAATAGTTACATGTGCTGGGTTTTGTAGACAAAAACTCAAACATCAAGGTAGACTTTCCTGCTGTCAAATATTTTTTAAAAGGGCCTTACTTTAAGAAATTTGCTAATTTAAATTAAGGGTATTTTTTAAAATGAGACTATTATTATCAAAGTAATTTTTATATAATGAACCATATGTATTTGGAAGCTTTGTGGAACATTTTATTGAAAATCAACTTGGCTTTAAGTTGATTTCCTGGTCTTTTATTTGTTCTTTTAATTATTTTTTACCATGATTGTGGTGTATTCTAAGACAGTTTTTTTTTTAAAAATATTTTCTACATAAAATTCATGGGTTGTCAACTGTAGTATTTTCTTATATATTTAAGATTTTGTTTATTTAGATAATTTATCAAGTTTTGGAAAATATAGCTGTATGTATAATGAAGCTATCAGATTTTTATTATAGAGAACTAATAAACATTTGTCATTCAGTATATATAACTTAGTTATCAACTCTCCCAGCTTTTCATCCCATCTGTAGATAGGCCATTAAATGTCGCAATTATGAAGTTTTACTAAGGAAAATGTTTCCCCAGCAGTAGATAAAACTTAAATTATGCTAATTTCTTTCTCCACCCTTAATGATTTCTGTATTATTTTTCTTATTAAATTTTATTTGATTTGTATTGTCTTAACTTACAAGAAATATTATTGAACTTTTCTGAAGATTCAAGCGATATTTAATTAGGTAATATTTGTATTCATTTTGTTTTACATCATTAAATCTACATTACTAAGTTTATCCAAACAAAAGTATGTGCAATAATAATTAATTTTAGTTTTTATCATATTTAAAAGTACTTCCATAAATAAAGGCTTTCGTTCCCTACTCAAATTTTTTTTAGTGTAAAAAGTGTTGAGAAAATTTCCAAGTAAATTTAGCTGAGAAGCATAAAATTTAGAATATATAATAAAAATGTATATTTTATATCAATCATATTATAAATAGTTCAGCAGCCTGAATCATGCATTATGCAAAGGAAATTTAAGTTAATTTGGAGTTCTTTTGAAAGAGGTTCTTGTGTAAAAATCTCCCACGAAGTTCGAGCTAATTAGTATATTTATAATTTACGCTATTATAAATTTAGGTGAATTGACTAAAATATGTAAATCACATACATGAATCTTGTGTTGTCAAGATGTACTATAACTTTCTGCAACTAAAGAACTTGAAAGACTGCCTTGAAATATTTTTTAAGAATTAATATATTTGACTTTTGTAAAACGAGAATGTTGTAATTAAAGTAAATTTATATGGAATGATAGCAAATTTAAGAAATGGCTCTATAAGTAGGCTTTATAAAAGTTTGTATGCAAATTAATTTGGCCATAAATTGGTATTATAGTTCCTTCATTTTTTAGTTTAGTTTCTTTATTGTGATTTCTAGTGTGATATCTAATGTAAATGTGATATATTATTGATTGTTCTGTTTTCTTGTATATATTTATTAAACACTTGTCAGGAATGGCTGAACCCATTTGTCACTTAATTGTGCTTTTGAGATTTTTGTTGTAATAAATATGAATCATGTTAAAATAAAACTATCTCATGCTTTATAAGACAGATTCTAAAAGAGATTATTTTCTCTTGCTTAATGCATTTTTATTAGTATAGTTTTATGCCATTCATTTATATCAGTATTTCACTTTTTAATAGCAAACTCAACAGCCGATTTTTCACAAATAGATCTTATGGTAGAAATGTCATGTTAAGTGACAGTTTCACCTTCCCGAACTTAACAGTATTTGGCCTATAAAAAAGTGTGATAATAAATATTGTTGCATTGTACGGGTTCATGGACTTGACAACACTTTATGAAGAATCAAAACACAATTTGTTCGTCAGTAGTACACAGGAGAGTTCCAAAGTTACGTTTACAGCCGGCAAAAAGTTACGATAGGGTTTTATGGGTTTGTGGATTTGGAGTGATTTAATGATAACAGTTGAAGAATGAAAACGCAATTTATTAGTCAGTATTAGACAGGACAGTTACAAAGACGTGTTACAGTCATCGAAGAACTACACCAAACATGCTGAGACAATCAAAACACAGTCTTCAGGATATAACAATGAAGACAGCTTCACCGCAAAGCACTAAAGTACAATTCCCGACTCGGTCAATCGCTCTCGAGCTAATCTCTGAATTCAAGACACTACTCACTCTCTTACCCCGCGTATAAGCAGGATATACACCTATTCCTCGATTTACACGGTTTATTTAAAAAACTTGGTAAAAATGTATATGCGGCTGCATATACGTAAATACATATATTTGAAGTCATTTTTGAATCTCATTCCTTTGGTAACACTGGTAGCAACATCAAGGATGGGAATTCCCCGTAGTATGTGTATGTACTTCACAACAGTTAAGCTATTTAGTTCATGTGAACTAGTGTAGTATAAGTATTTTAGCAGCAAAGCTTACATAATTTTTATCTGTATATTTGAATGTTTACTGGGAAGTTTTCAACGTTTTTATTTTTCGCGGCATTTTTATAATTTACGTAAATTTTTTAAGGTCTTATAATGTCAAAAGATTTGAAAAAAAAATTAAATAAGAAGAAAAGTTATTTGTTTAGAAACAAAAATTAAAATATTGGATCATCTACGTAATAGAGAAAAAATAACAGATATTGCTAAATTTTTCTGCATGAAAGAGGTCACAATAAGGACAATTAGAAGAAGTGGAGACCATAAGAAAATGTGTAGCAGCTGGAACTTGCAGCAGCAAGAGCAAAATTTCATATGTAAGAGATGATACAATGTAAAATATGGAAAAGGCGCTAGTAGTATGGTTAGAAGACTAAAATCAAAAACGTATTCCAATCGATACTAATGCTATTACAAATAAAGCTTTAAAGATTTACGGCAGGTTGTGTTCTGTATGGTCACAAAAAATTATTTATTAAATCAATCACTTTTATTTTCAATTTTTTTGTTGCGAAGAGAAAAAAGAACATTCTACAAAAACATATCACGCCGCGTTCATGCACGCTAACGATAACAGCACAAGCACGAAGAAAAACTAACTACAACAAATCAATTCACTTTACTTGAGAGAAAAGTACAGAGTTTAGTTGCAGCACTGCTATACATGAAAACACAAACAATTAACATTTAATTTAAAAGTTCGTTGCATGGTTGCTGCATACTCCCCTCCCAGTGTCAACGATATCGTACAGGAAAATGAACATGACGCCCAGAATGTGTAGTCTTAGATTGCACCTTCGTTTCAGGCTGTGCTGAAGTTGTGATATCAGATGGACAATCATTTGATGGGGTATCTGGGTTAATTGGCAAATCATGTACCACAGTGCCATATAAACAAAGTTACATAATAATGATATATGCAATATATTACATTATTTTATTCCATGACAAAGTCTCTATACCTTGATCTGTTCAGAACATAAGCTGGCTTTACGCGATCAATGGATACAGGTACAGTTTTACCATTTATGTCTACGTAAAAGACCTTCTCTGTTCTACGAACAACTGAAAATGATCCATCATAAGGAGGTTGAAGTGGGCGTCTCACCATATCATGACGAAGAAAAACATGGGTAGCTGTGGCTAAATCACGGTGTATAAAGGTTTTGCTATCACCATGTCTCTTGGGTGGCATGGGGCGAAGTGTTTGCATATGTGCACGTAAGCGGCTGACAAAATCTGTGTTGTCAACCGGTTGTTGAGCCAGGAACTCCCCAGGCAGACGAATGGTGGTGCCAAAAACCAAATCTGCTGGTGTGCAACCCAAATCTTCTTTCAAAGCAGCTCGAAAACGAAGAAGGATCACAGGAAGGACTTCAGTCCACCGCTCAGTGGCATGGCACTTGATAGCAGTCTTAAGAGGTCGATGCAATTCCTCTATTAACCCATTCGACTGGGGATGGTAACTAGTCGTCCTGGATCTCTGAATACCCAGGTGATGAGTGAGAGAGCGAAAAAGTGAAGCTTCAAACTGGCGTCCTTGATCAGTTGTCACAATAGAGGGCACTCCATACCTGGAGACCCAGCATGTGAAAAATGCTTCTGCAACAGTTTCAGCAGAGATATCCTTGAGTGGTTGAGCTTCTGGCCATCGAGAGAAACGATCAATTAAAGTCAAGCAGTAAGAAAAACCATTTGAGGGAGGGAGAGGGCCTATAAGGTCCAGATGAACATGGTCAAATCTTTGAGAAGGCTCCTTAAAACTTGCCAAAGGTGCTTTTGTATGGAGATGAATTTTAGCCTTTTGACATGGGATGCAACACTTGGTCCATTCAGCTATATCCGATAACATTAAATAACATTCTAGGCCAGACAAATCGTGACCGCACAATGTGTTGTGTTCTGCGTACACCAGGGTGAACCATGTTGTGTAATGAGGCAAAAACATCCTGGCGAAACTGTGTTGGGACATAGGGACGAACTCTGCCAGTCGACACATCACAGAATAGATCAATGTTTGATTCAGGGAGAGTAATTTTCTTTAACTGCAGGGATGTGTCAGATGACAGTAAGGACTTCAACTCATCATCCAATGTTTGTGCTTTAGCTATTTCAGAATAATCAAATGATGCAAGAAGAGTTAAGGCAGCTATACGGGACATGACATCTGCAGGAATATTCTCAGGTCCTGGAATGTGCTGTATGTTAGTTGTGAATTGCGAGATGAAATCTAAATGTCTCACCTGGCGTGGAGAGCACTTGTCATTCTTTTGACGGAAAGCATATATCAGAGGCTTATGATCAGTAAAGAGGACAAACTCTAGCTTCCAACATATCTCTGAAATGGCGAATGGATGCATAAGCAGCAAGGAGCTCCCGGTCATAAGCACTGTACCAAGTTTCTGCTGTACTGAGCTTCCTCGAGAAAAAACCTAAGGGCTGCAATTTGGAGTCCACAACCTGATGCACCACCAATAGCATGATCAAATGCATCTACATGCAAATCAAGTGGGGCAGTTGGAGAAGGATGGGCAAGTAACGTAGCATTAGCTAGTGTTTCTTTGCATTTTTCAAAAGCCTCGGTTGCAAGTGAAGTCCAAATAATTGGTTTCTTCAAATTTTTCTTCCCAGAAGACCCCTTTAAAACGTCAATTAACAAAGCCTGGTTGTCTGTTGCATGAGGCAAAAACCTACGATAGAAATTAATTAGGCCTAGAAATTTACGCAAATTACCAATAGTTTCAGGCAACTTAAATTCTAGGACTGCTTGGACTTTATTTTGCAAGGGTTTAACCCCTTCTGGGCTTATATGGTAACCAAGAAACTCCAGCTCAGTGACACCAAATACACATTTTGAAACATTTAACTTGAGACCATAAATACTCAGTCTTTGAAATATAGCATGCAACTGCTTCTTATGCTCCACTGCATCATTTGAAAGACATAGTATATCATCAAGATAAACATAACAAAATGGGAAACCCCTTAGGACCTCGTGCATAAAGCGCATGAAGGTTTGGGGTGCATTCACTAAGCCAAAACACAGATGAGTATACTCGTAGAGACCCCATGGGGTTGTCACTGCTGTTTTAGGAATGTCAGCGTCTGCAATAGGAATTTGGTGAAATGCTTTAAAAATGTCTACTTTTGAGAAAATGGATTTACCGTAGAGTGAATGAGCAAAGTCTTGAAGGTACGGAATAGGATAACTATCAAATTCAGTCACAGAATTCAGCTTGCGGTAATCTCCAACCGGAGAACTGTAGAATCCTGCTTAGGGACGACATGCAATGGTGAACTCCATGGACTCTTGGAAGGACGGATTATCCCTTGATCCAGGAGGAATTCGAACTCAAATTTCACTGCTTCCTGCAGCTTGGGATGGAGTCGTCTCGGTTTTGAAGTCACAGGTGGTCCACGGGTCAAGATATGATGCACTGTATTATGAGGAACAGTCTGCTTAATTAGAGTAGGATTTGTTATATTTGGAAACTCAGAAAGCAAGGAGTCATAATCTGAATTAACGGAAACAGTGACAATAGAAGGTTGGCTTTTGTGAGCAACATTGCCATAAGTAAACAGTAAGTTTCAGGATTTATAAGACACTGCTGTTTCAAATCAACAAGAAGATTAAAATGTTTCAAAAAATCTGCACCGATGATAGGAGAAGTTACATCAGCAAGCACAAATGTCCATGAGAAAGGTTTCCGGAAACCCAAGTCGACTTGTCTGCGCACAAATCCATATGCAGGAATTTTCGAATTGTTGGCAGCAAAAAGGGCAAATGTTTCACGGCAGTTTCTCTTATCTTTAGGAGCAGGAGGTAACACTGATATCTCACTACCAGAATCAATCAATATTTTTTGGCCAGTTTTCCTGTCGTGAAGAAATAATCGACTGGGCTTTTTGGATACTTCCGTCATCCCAGCTATGACGGGAGTTACAGGTTTTTTTGCTGTTGGTACGCGCAAGGCTTAGAACAATTGCGTGCCTTATCACCAAAACGGTTATGATAGAAACACACATTACTGAAAGTATTACCTTTCCTGGAGCGTGAGGTTGAGCGACTCCGGAACCTAGTTGTCCTCCGAGCATGCGAAAGTTCAAAAACTTGGCGTGTAAGTTCTTCGATCTGCCTAGCTAGGGTTTCAGTTGTGATGGCATTGGGGTCCAAGGACGTTCCAGTTCCAGAAGTAGCACAGATTGCACTAGGTTGAACAACCTCAGCGACTTTATCAGCTATAATTGCTAGCTGATAAGTGTTTCAGAAGAAGCAGACAGAACTGTTTGGATATGGGCTGACATCCGTTGCATCCATAAATTTTGCAAAAATTCATCATTAAGCTCTTTCCCAGAAAGCTCTGTCATTTTCCGTAGGAGATGACTAGGCCGTTCATCCCCCAACTGAAGTTCAGTCAGGAGTTTTTTAATTTTCTGGTGTTCAGAATCTTCAAATTCACTGATGAGCCTCTCCGACAGTTTTTTATATTTGTCCAAGTCCGGAGGGTTTAGTACGATATCCGAGACGTGCGACAGAGTTTCCGCATCTATATTCGGTATAAGAGCAGAAAATTTCGTTTCATCACTTGTAATTCCGCTGTAAATGAAGGCATTGTCACATTGTGCGATCCACAACCGCACGTTAGCCTTCCAGAAAGGTGGAATGCGAAGTGCAACGTTCGCTACTTGGCTCTGCTGATCGGGTGGAGGCATCGCTAGTATGTGGAAATAGTTTCGGAGAGCAGAAACAAAATAATCGTAATTATCCAGAAAGCGAAGTCGCCACAGTGGGATAGGCTTATCATAGCAAGGCTTAGCGAAGCATGTGACCAATTAACATAACTTATTTTTCGTCCATAGGTCACCAATTACGGCAGGTTGTGTTCTGTATGGTCACAAAAAAATTACTTATTAAATCAATCACTTTTATTTTCAATTTTTTTGTTGCGAAGAGAAAAAAGAACTACAAAAACATATCACGCCGCGTTCATGCACGCTAGCGATAACATCACAAGCACGAGGAAAAACTAACTACAACAAATCAGTTCACTTTACTTGAGAGAAAAGTACAGAGTTTAGTTGCAGCACTGCTATACATGAAAACACAAACAGTTAACATTTAATTTGAAAGTTCGTTGCATGGTTGCTGCATATTTATAAGGCACCGTCGACTTTGTCAGATGAAAAAAGGGTATCTTTTTCCGCAAGTCATGGTGGTTTGATAGATTTAAACATAGTTTACATAATCTAAGATTGAAAGAAGAATGTGCGTCTGCTAATTCGGATGCAGCACAATATGTTAAAATCATTGCCGCCAACTCTTACACTTCTGATCAGATCGTCAATGCTGACGAGTCCTCGTTGTTCTGAAAAAAAAAATGCCTGAAAGAACCTATTTAGGTAAAGCTTGCTAATCAGCTAGTGGTCATAAGGTAGCGAAAAGTCGTATAACAATTCTTTTCTACTGCAACACTTCAGACGATTATATAATGAAACCACTGGTTATTAACAAATCAAAAACATCACGGTCATTTAAAGGAATAAGCATAAATAACCTTCCCGTTTATTGGATGGCTAATAAGAAAGCATGGGTCACTGCCATAGCTTTCAATGAATGGTTTCATAACATGTTTGTCCCAGATGTCAAAAATTATTTAAGTAAAAAGGAATTGCCTTTTAAGGCTCTTCTATTAATTGATAATGCACCTAGTCATCCTCAAGATTCACACATGAATTTGTAGAAGTTGTCATTTTACCGAAGAATAAAACTTCCTTATAACAGTTGTTAGATCAAGGAATAATTTCAACTTTTAAGGCATTGCATATCAAACAAACCTTCAGGTCCAAATGTAATTCTGAGCTTTCGGTGTGTCTTATTCTAGTAGATTGCCCGTATTTCAATGCACTTCGTAAAACATATTTTATTGCCTCTGAAATAAATCTTCATAATCTAATTGGACAAGTCTTTACTAACAGATTACACATTTCTTTCTTCTTATCCATTATTAAAGAATCTCAGGCTAATAATGAAGACCATTAAGTACGACGAACACTAATTTATTAATGAATTAACACACAAAAGAGAAATAAAAAGGTGAGAGAGTTTTAAGCTACATAGCTCGCGCTTAACTTTCCAAGTCCTAAACTCTTAAAGTTCGTTGTGTCACATGCCCTGTAAAAAGAAAGAAAGTTAATATTTTTGCGAATCTCGCATCACGTGACCAAGAGCATATGCTCCGTTTTAAGAATGACTCGTACTGTCTGTTATATCCTCCTCCTCTGGCTCCGACGTCCTCTCAAGGAGGAACCAGCGGTGTGTGTTCTGGGACGTCTTCTTCTGCGAAGGGATTGAAAAGGTCCTGAATTCGAGTCAAAACAAGGTCTTAAGGCCGAGGAATGATAAACACCTAATGGAGTATGTGGCTCATTTTTTTTGAAACCTCATAGGTAGTCGGTGATTGTTGAGTCATAATAACGTAAGGGCCATCTCGACGAGGCATAAACTTAGATGTTTTCTGCTCGGCGGATTTGCTCACATCATGCTTAAAAATCCAAACCCAGGTTTAAATCTCCAGGTTTAAATTGGTGTCCAGGTCTTCGACCTGCATCAACATATTGTTTTCGATAATTTTGTTTCTTTTCAACTAGTTTCTTTACCTGGTTAACTGTGGCGGCAAATCTCTTCAAATAGGAGGTAATTTCTACTACAAAATTATCATTGGAGATAACATGCCTAAGATCATGTGTAACATCGTCCAGCTTACGTAGCTCTCTACCAAATTGGAGGAATGCGGCAGTTTGGCCGGTGGTTTCGCATTTATGAGTATTCATTGTGAAACTACGTCGGAAGCTTTCCTGCCCAAGAAGAATGTTTATCGCCCACAAGTATGGCTAATCTAGGTTTTAAATCCCTGTTCTTTCTCTCTACTTGATTTGCTTGAGGGTGATACACTGGAGTAAACATCTGATCAATATTAAGAATAAAACACACTTGCTGCGTGACAGCGCTAACGAACTGAGTTCCATTATCACTGATTAGCTTCCGAGGCAATCCATAGCGTAAGAAAACTTCTTCGATTAATGTAATGGTACATTCCTTTGTAGTAGCATAGGGGAAAGCGAAAAGCTCCACCGATTTCGTGTTACAATCTTCAATATTCAAAATCCGAGTTTTTCCATTGTTACTTTCAGGTAGTGGACCAAATAAATCGATGGCAAGCGTTGACTGTATATTGGTGTCTGGAGAGGCCGGATGGCTTTTGACTTGAAGGTTTATAACTGTTACACTTGTCACAGCGTTTTACGTAATCTGCAATGTATTTGCAATGTAATTCCTGTGAAAAAATATCTCTGGGAAATTCTGTGGTATGTTCCTTCAGCACCATAATGTCCTGCTGTAGAAGTTTCACGATATTGTTTAACAATCTTTTCTTGTTCATGTTGAGCTACTAGTTGAGCTTTCTCTGATTCAGAGTGTGGCGAGTAGCGATACAAAATTCCTTGATTCATTATATAACCTCGTCTGGCCCAATTTGAAAAATTTTCATCTTTGACTTCATTTTCGAAAGATTCTATGATTTTTTTAAGCTCTGTATTCTTCAACTGTTCTCCGCGAATTTCTGCTGCACTTCTGGCTGGCATGTCAATAATTATCGTACAAACTTCCCGCGATTCTTCTTCATGCTTGCACACAAAACGTGACAACATATCAGCTACAAAATTAGCTCTTCTAGGAATGTATTCCATCTTCAAATTATAAGACTGCAGTTGCATTGCAAGTGTGCCCGTAGGTGACTTTAAGCTTAAAATCCACTTCAACGGTTGGTGATCTCAGGCCACTGTAATCTCTTGACCATCAATGTAGCCATGGAATTTATTCAAGACCCATACAACACAAAGGGCTTCTCTTTCTGTTGTCGATTAATTTCTTTCGGTGGCAGACAACAAACGGCTAGCATATTCTGTTGAATCTTCCTCTGAACCTTTTCCTTGTAAAACACAGCATCCAAAGCGTAATTACTAGCATCCGTCCGAATAATGTAAGGTTTTGTTGCATCATTTTGCTTTAAGATGGGAGGGCTAAGAAGAAGTCGTTTTAATGTCTGGAAAGAATTCTTTTCCTCTAGTCCCGATGTCCAGCTTACGTTCTTTGTTAGATTGCTTAGAGGTCTAGCTATTTCTGAATATTTCGGTATGAACTAAACTTGTTTCATTTTTCTTGGAGCAGGCATCTTCTGTATAGCAGAGGTTTTCTGTAGATCAACTTCTGCTCCTTCACTAGTAATCCAGTGACCAAGATATTTTACTTTACTGCAAGCAAAATTGCATTTCTCACGATTTGCATTAAGTTCAAATTGCAACAATCTCTCGAAAACGCTTCTAGATCAGCTATATGTTTTTCAAAAGTCTCTGACGGTATTATAATATTATCTAAGTAAGAGAAAACAAGCATATCCTTCAAGCCGCTTCGGAATTTATCAATTAATCTCTGAAAAGTGGCCGGAGTAGTCTTCAGTCCGAAAGGCATTCGAACGAACCTGAAAGTTACAAAAGGGCAAACAAATGCTATTTTGTCTTTGTCTGTAGGACAAACGCTGACTTGATGGTAGCCAGACGGTAAATCAGTGGTTGTCATATATGGAGTATGTTTAGTAGCATGCAGTAAGTCATCTATCCTAGGTAATGGATATGAGTCTGACATTGTAACAGCATTCAGTCCTCGGTAATCAACGCAAAGTCGGACATTTTCGTTTGGTTTGGACACAAGAATCACTGGTGCAGCGTATGGAGACTCACATTCTTCTATTACTTCCTTTTCCAGCAGATCGTCAAGCTCTTTCTTCAAAATCTCCTTCTTGGCTGGAGACATCTGATATGGGGTACTGACACTGGAGGATTATTCCCGGTATTTATGTGGTGTTCAATATAAGGAGTTGTTTCTCCCCCTGGTTGGAACACAGTTTCGTATTTCGTTAATACAGCATTGAGTTTTTCCTTTGGTTTTCAGTTAAATGTCTTCCTTCATTCTCTCTTAATCTCAACGTATTGAGTTCCACATTACTTTGTGAACGTTCGGATGGTTTGAAAACATCGTCACTGAAGCTAAATTTCTGTTTAGGATTGTCATGGAATTACGATCTATTATTTAGAAGGTTTAAAACAATTCCAGCGCTACGCAGAAATTCAGTTCATGAAAGCGTTCAGCGAAAGCGTAGCTTTAATACTAGATTGTAATCTTAATTTCTCCAACTCAAACAAACCTTCATTTTCTTTCTCTCTCTGAGCACGTTGTGCTGCTTCCATTTCTTTCCTGTCATTTATGATGCGGTTCAAACATTCTTTTGTAAATTCCGCGTCATATGTCGTCATATGATTATAGCATTACCTTTTGCTGTAGGTAATGCAAATAAATTTATGGGGCAAGATCTTCCTTCAATTTCGATATCTACTTGGCTCGTATAAACTTCTGTTTCCTTCTGTAGACCATCGGCGAGGGTAACATTCAGACTAGTTTTCCTGAATTCTATTCCTCTTTCTCTTAAAAGACGATATAATGTTTCTGCCGCTAGAGTGTGGCTTGATCCAGTGTCAGCACACACAGTTCCGGTTAACCCGTTTATTTTTACTCTCAAAAGAGTCGTCTGGTGCTCCTCGACGGAGAATGTCCGGAAGTGTATAGTTTTAAAATACGCTTCTGCTTTCTTGGCAGGAGGGGAGCAGATGGGGCATTTAGCCTTAATAAAGCCTAACTTCTCACATCAATTGCAAATAACAGGTGGTTGAGCTTCATTTTTTGCATTATCTCTTGATGAGGCGTTTTAGTATGTTGAGGATTACCTCTATAATTTTTGGGACCATCCCTCTGTTCAAACTTAGGAGTCTCCTTACTAAAGTTTTTATTTCGTACATGTATAACCTCTTCACACATATCTAATTTGTCAGCAAGCTCAAGTGCGTTGTTCCAGTCACTCCAGTTATCCAAAAATGTTCTTTATAATCTGGAGGGGCTTTCTTCTTAATCTGATCTGCTTCTTTAACTGCTCAAACGTCGTGACTTCTGATACCTTAAGCCAACCATCAAAATAGCTTTGTAAATCAAAATAAAAGTCTCTTCAGGTATTTTCAGGATTTTTCTTATGTTAGGTAAACAGTTTTCGAAATTTCTCAGCACTCAATTTGACGCGCTTTAAGAGAATTTGTTTGATTTTCTGATAGTCCTGAGCATCATCTGAAGATTCTTTTGCAATTAATTTTGCAACATCGGTTGGCAGAAGACCAACTAAATAAACTACCCATTTTGAAACTGGCTCCTTCAGAAGGGTTAATTCACTTTCAAACAAATCCAGAAATAAACTCATATCGGCAGTTTTAGGATCAAAATTAGGAATTAACTTGTTCAATTCTAACTTAGACATTTCTGCGTCTGCAGATGAAAATATCTTTTCAGACTCCAATCTACTAGCTTTAATACTAGATTGTAATCTTAATTTCTCCAACTCAAACAAACCTTCATTTTCTTTCTCTCTCTGAGCACGTTGTGCTGCTTCCATTTCTTTCCTGTCATTTATGATGCGGTTCAAACATTCTTTTGTAAATTTCGCGTCATATGTCGTCATATGATTATAGCATTACTTATTTCAGGGATTCTAAAATTTTCCTATATCGCTACACCTAGCGTTTCTGCTAATTCAATTAAATCCTGCTTCTTCCCTTTTGCTAAATAAACCATGCTTAACTGAAAGTGGATAAATTTCCTCAAAATGCACACCTATAACTTTTAGTATGCCATATATATGCTTTAAAATATTTTTATATGCCTTTAATACACATCAAATATACATATTCAAAAGCAAAACACGAAATAAAGTAATGACTCATGTTACATTACTTTCTGCTCGTTGCTTGAAATAGCATATAAAATACCCAATGCTCAGAATATAAACTGATATAGAATACTTTCAGTAATTTAAATTCATGCAAAATATAGCAACTTGCAATTATATATTTCAATACTTTTTCTATTTTCAAAACAAAACTAAGAATCCTTTATTTTGTATTTACTATATTTGACATTTATTTTCAATGCTTCATATCAAAACTTGCATAGAACAAAATACTTCAACTTCATAGCAAATATTCATTCAATTATTATTTAAAAAAATATGCCAAAGTAGCGGGTGCTGCCACTAAACTCTTCATTTAAATTTCAGCAATACTTGAAAATTACTTTAAACTTCAAATACTTCAGTTTTTCAGCAATACTTCAAAATTACTTCAAATACTTCAATTACTTCAAAATATTTCGGTAGTAAAGGAACTGGTGTGCAATAGAACTCAAACAATATGATCAGGGTGATCACACTTCGTCTAACAGAATTCAAATACAACAGAATATTTAACTGATTCCAATAATCAGCGAAAAAGAAATTAGATCACTGTGATTAGAATTCTTCGTATATTTACTTGATTCGGACTGTCAGTGAAAACGAAATTAGGTCAAGGTGACTGTAAGTTTCGACTTTTCCTTTAGTTCAGAATTTACTTAATTAGAAATAATGAAACATTAAAGCTTACTTGTCTGTAATACATCCATGGGCTGTCCGTCATTATTACTTTTGGTTTTGAAGTATCCATATAGGGATTCTCGGCCCTAGTTAGGCTGCCAGAATTATTTAACAGATTACACATTTCTTTCTTCTTATCCATTATTAAAGAATCTCGGGACTAATAATGAAGACCATTAAGTACGACGAACACTAATTTATTAATGAAAAAAATATAAAACAAAACAAAAACAAAAAAAAAAAATAAAACACACAAAAAAGAAATAAAAAGGTGAGAGAGTTTTAAGCTACAAAACTCGCACTAAGCTTTCCAAGTCCTAAACTCTAAAATTCGTTGTGTCACATGACCTGTAAGAAGAAAGAATGTTAATTTTTTTGCGAATCTTGTATCACGTGATCTAGAGCAGATTATCCGTTTTAAGAATGACTCATACTGCCTGTTACAATAATATATTTTTGCATTTAAGAGATACTGGTTTTTATCACTCATTTTAAAATGGTTTTAACGTTTGTATAATGTATTTCAAATATTTATCGTTCGTGAATTTTACCTTTTAATACTAGTTAAACCATCTGGATTTTATTGTTAATCTCAGCTGTCATCAAGTTATTACTTCTGCTTGACCAATGTGGTTTTGTTTTAAAATTGTCTTTTTTAATATGTGTACTTGTAAGTTATTTGTGTGTGCATTTGTTTGCTTGTAAGTTGTTTTTGAGTCTCCGATCTCTTGTTTTTCGTTAACTTGACATCTGAAAGTTTCTACATGTGTTTCAACGCACATAACCTTTAAGATTTTGCGCCAGGAATTGCACAACCAACCAACCAAACCTTCAGGTATGTTTTAGAACAAATGGAGAATCACGACTCCCTTACTATTATGGATGTTTGGAACAAATTAACAATATTAGATTGTGTTAAGCATGTTGGACTGTCATATGCTCAGATTAAACAATCAACGCTCAACGCAAGTTGTAAAAGAATATGTCCGAATGCTCCTAAAGATGAGAATGATAGAGTACCATTAGAGTATGAATACTCTCCGGTCACTAAATTGTCCCAAACTACAGAAGGATAAGGTTTTGAGGATCTAGCTGAGGCAGATATCGAAGAAATGATGACTGATGAAGAACTAAATGAGGATGATTAGTTAACATGATTTATGAAACAAATAAAGATGATGAAGAATAATTCTGAATCTGTTGCGTTCACAGCAAGAGTCATCAGCGTAGGACCTGAACTGGAAAGAAAATTAGGTAATTATTTTTTACAATATGACACGAATGTTGAACGAGCTCTCCGATTCCAACGGGAGTGTGTCATCATAGTAAGTGTTCAAATCAACATGAGAAGGTTTACAAAGATTTAGGAAAAAAACCTAGGCAATTGTTAATTACGGATTTCACTACAAGGTCTTGTCGATCTGAGAGCTTCCCTAATTCGTCAACGACGAAGCAGAATCTTATCAAGAGCGCTCAAGTAACGAAAGTGACATCATACCAATCAAGAAGAACAGACTAATAGTTCATGAAAGTGATGACAGTGATTAAACTTATAACAAGTTTTTTGAATGATCTTATATTTTCCTAATGTAAAATAAATTAACTATGTGCTTCTATTACTTACATATATTTGTTATTTTATGAACGAAGTATAACTTTACTTATTTTAAGATGACTTACTTTTGTTCTATGCAAATAAATAACTAAATTATGCACATTTAGTATGTTTTTCGTTTTACACGGTTTTACAAAGAAGAATGCAAGATTTCGATTTTGTTCGAAACCTAGATTACGTGTAATTCGAGGGATAGGTGTATATAGCTTTTGACCTGCCTACGAGTACATTCTCGGGAAAACCGGTAAGAATTCGTTCTAGAATCTTTTTGCTCCGTTTATGGCATATTGCCAATTTTGTTGTCAAATAGGCAATTTTGTGCCAAAATCTGCAACTTTGCTTTTCTTTACCACGTTCTGGCAACCCTAAACTCGCTCTGCGGGGAAGCTATCTTACCGCAGCTGGGCATTTTCATAACAATATGTGCAGTCGCATTTCCATGTTTCATTGCAAAATCTCATTACTCTAAATAAGTTTTATGTAATTATCCAGTAAACTATTTTGTATCCATCTTAGGAAGCAAATCTTATAAAACAGTCTTTCCACATCGAAATGGTTGTCCGAGCCCCCCAGACGGTATAGTGGTTAGGGGAGCCGACTGCGATATCAAAGGGCCTGGGTTCGAATCCCGGAGAAGGCGTGGTTGTAACTGTCCGTCCCTTCATAGGAAGCAAAGGTGATCCACCTATTGGGTGCCTCCATAACAAAGTGACCACCATTTCTGGCCTTCGTAGTGGCCAAGCCGAAGTCGGCTGAGAGCCCACCATTGGTAAAAAAAAGTTGTCCGATTCATAAATTTGTGTCGAATTAAAGAGGTAGAAGAGGGGTTTTGTATATGATATGTTGATATGTTATTTATTCTATTCTTATGAAAAAGAATTTTGATACTATATATCGTTTTCGTTCTTTTTATGGAACGATGAAGAAACACAATTTGAAGTCTGAAAAAAGAAGTGCGATATTATAGGAGGTACTAAGGTACTTAAACATGAAAGATTTAAGTAAAAAGGCTATTGAAAAGGCTATTGGTAAAAAACACGTGTCGGCCAAAACTGTTTCTAGAATATGCTCAAACTTTAAATAGACCTGACTTCAACACATCGGATTTAAGACTCTTTAATGCTCTAAAAGCATGACGTCATCAAAGTTGCACCTACAAACTTTATTACATTAGCTCTTCAATACGTTAGATAGCTAAATACTAAACGATGTTTTTTTGACTTTGCAGTAGGTCATGGAATGCACTAGACAGTCTGTGGCGAAAAAAAGTATAATTCTGAATTGCAATTACATGTTTAAACTTAAAATACGGATTGCATTACGTATATATAGAAGCTTTAATTCATTTTCCTCTGATAAGTTCCGAACTAGAGTTTCAGTAAAAGAAGATTATTTATTATTTTTATATTTTTAATCTTGTATTTATTTCGCTTTTTCTTTTTATTTTTAGAGTTTGTTCTACTACGAATTCTTATATTAATTTTGATATGTTTGGATTTTGTGTTAAACCTTTTTTTACACGATTGCTAATATTAATATAGTAGAGGAATAACCTTACTTTGATTCCAATTTACTTTTAATTTTAGAATCTTTAAATGTATATACTTAAAGGTTCTATACTTAAAGATTCTAAAGTTACATAGGATAAGTCTATATAGAATAGAATTCGTCTCTTTTTAAGTTTTTAAGGGTCCTGTGGTGCAGTGACGCAGTTCCCTATATGACGCAGATAGGGGGACCTTGGAAAGCACATGAAACAGCTAAATTCAATGTTTGCAGAAGTTATTATTCCATCATTGGACTATGAAATAGTAACTTCATGACCTACCTTAGTTTAGGGATAGGAGTCAGCAGAAAATAGAAAAGGTTTATCTGTATTCCTTAGCCTGTAATCTGAAAATTATTAAAGGCGATCACATAAAGGAAAGGTTTCTCGCTTTGCAATCCCAATTCAAAAGGCAGTGGAATGTCGAAAGGCCTCCTTCGTAGAGGAAACGCAAAGAATTTATGGTACCACGTTTGGAAAGGAGAGATTTCCCGTTCGGCTTAGGGATCCTTGAATGAATTCGAGAAAAGGGGGAAGTTTTATGCGACAGGCTAAGAACACAAAGTTTCATTCAGATACTCAAGCATTAAGCGGCCAAATATTTCAATTAATTTCCGGCGTATATTGCTTTTCTTTTTCCATTAAATTCATTGAAATTCACTACTTCTTCTTCATTCTTGGGGGGGGGAGGAGGAAATGGATTGGATAAATATTTTTACTTGAAATAATGAGTAAATCAATATTTATCCAATTTTTCTCATCAAAATTTTCAAATGTTCACACATTGCAGATAAAATGCAGTTTAAGAATTCTTTAAAATCCCTAAACGAGAATTAAATCTGAACTCGTAAAATACAGGGTGTTTATAAAGTCCCGTACCCATTTTGATGTCTAATAACTCATAAAATAATGAAGATATAAACAACTTATGGCATTTATCGATGGAATAACTTATATATTTTCTTTTTCAGGTTTGAGTATCGTTACTTTTGTAAATATCGTCTGCGCGTGTGGTTAATTTCAGATAATTTCATTTTCCAGTCTAAATATCTGTACTTTTCTAAATATCGTCTGCTTATTAATTGCATTTTTCTCTCTTTTGTTTTTGGCAGCTATTGCAATGTTATGTTTGCTTTTGATGTGTTTGTTCTAGTGGTTGTGTTGTTGATGTGTTCACAAAGGGATTCCCCAAAGGTTAATGTGTGATGTGGACTAATGCCCGACCGAGACATTTGGCCTTTCTTTTTTACAGAAAAGACGGTCTCATCAGTCGTATACTTAGACATGTTGGAAAACTTTATATTTCCACAACTAGAAGAGCTTCAGCCACATGTCTTTTTGCAACAAGATAGTGCACCACCTCATTGGGGTACCATCGTTCGTAGTTCTTTGAATGACCATTTTACAGGAAGATGGATTGGGCGAGGAGGTCCAATTCCTTGGCCACCCAGATCACCTGATATAACGCCACTGGACTTTTTCCTTTAGGGATTTGTAAAGGACATTTGTAAAGGAGGAGAGGGCGGAACATTGATGACCCAAAAACCAGAATTACAACCGCAATAGCCTCTGTGGATGCCGATATGCTTGCCGGTACCTGGCGTGAAATTGAATATCGACTTGATATTCTCCGTGCGACGAAGAGGGCACACGTGAAAGTTCATTGACAAGGGTCATAAAACTTTCTGAGTCTATCTAACCATTTATGTCATTAATTTTAATTTATCTTTATTATTTTATGAGTTATAAAACATCAAAATGGGTCCGAGACTTTATAAACACCCTGTATATTTTATTTACTAAGCATATTTTAATGCTTGAGGATTTACTTCTGAATTTACGTGATTTGCTTGTGGTGTTTCTTAGCCTGTAAATTACGCATCTAACCAAAAATTCACGCCAATCTGTAAAAGATAATTCTGAAGATATTAAATTTGTTTTGAAAGTAATATATTAATTTCCCTTCGTTTGAAAAAATACAATGAAATACAATTCATTTTAACAGCGAGAAACATTTAAGCGTAGAATTTAGCAATGCTTAATAATTTGTTCATTATTTAAACGGAATTGAATGGAACTATAATATAATAATAAAGCACTCGAGGACTATTTACCTAAGGGAAAGAATGCCTTCTAATCGTTATCTGAAATGAAACTTTACAATTGACTTTACTTTTGCTTTTAATCTACTTTCCACAGCATTCAGTACATGACATCATCAATAATAATATATTTATAATGATAATAAAAATGGCATCCCAGAACTCAAAGTATATACTACTTTGTAAATTTGGATAACTTAATTACTGAAAATATTAAACATATCAATGGCCGCTTTGTCCTAATAGTTTTAAGTTGCATTTCAACATCTGAAAGAACGCTGATTGCAATTTTTATTGCACAAACGAATGGAATATTTCAGAAAAGAATTCTCTGCCCGTTATTGCAATAGTTCAATAGTTTTCGCAAATTAAGAAATTTAATTAACACATTTTAATAGTAAATGATGCGATTTTCACACAAAAAATCCCTTTTTACATTACTCTCTTTCATTTCAGCACCACTGCGTAACTTTTCTAAGACATAAATAGCTTCCGTTAATATATGTTCCAATACTTATATTTAATTTTCATATTTTTGTCATTAATAAATTAATAATTGAGATAAAAATTTGGTACTGCTGAATTTATAAGTAATGTAAAACCTGGAAATCTGAGGTCATTAATTTCTGAGATATAAATAGCTTTCTAAGACGCAAATAAAACAGTTAACAATAATCATAAATACTAAGGTTCCTAAAAATATAACCGCTTTTCCTAACTGATTTTTGCTTTTTTATCCACCTGGGGTACAAAAAAACCTATTTTTATTAAATGAAGTTTTGCGCATTTTTCTAAGAAGATTGCAAAACTTGTTTCATACAACTTTATTTTTGCTAATTAGGAAGAAATTTTATACTTATTTCCCAAACAAGTATTTCTGTTCACTACTTTAAGAATCTATGCGACAGAGTGTGAGTGCTCATCTTCAGATATACGTTAGTGTCAATAAGCTTTAACTGTACATTATTAAACATTCCTGGGAACTTGACACTTGGAAGGGAATCGTCATATTCTGCTACAATGGGTACTTAAATTTAGATAAATCCTCATACCATAAGTATTTGTGTTTAATTTTAAAATTTCTACTTCGTATTACACAGTCATTTTCAAAGCTCTTTGGATACAGGTCAATAAAATTTGTTCCTACCTGTTTATTATTTCATCCTAAACTTGTGGAAGAATTTCCTAAAATTATTCAAATATCCATAATTTTTACTGTTAAATATTTAATAATTATACGTTAACTGAAATACTGCTTTGCCAGCCGAAAGAGACTGGTCACGTGATTTACTGATCGCTCCGATTTGTTTCTCGGAGTGAAAATAGGGAAGATGGGTAGCTGCGGATGAGTTCTGTTGTGCAATACAAAGAGTCTCTTGCTTAAATGCCGACAAGAATAAATAAAAAACAAACAACGTATAAAGGGGAGATGCATAAAATGGAAAATTACTGAACAAAAATCAGTTTAAAATTATCACGAGAATAACATACACACACACAGAATAAAAAACACATCTATAATAAACTTTTAGAATTTATTTTAACTATTGTAAGCTAAAATAATTGCTGTAAACATGTCTGAAAAATTAATTACACTAATTATTTACATTAAAAATTAATTATTTGCATTGAAGTCTTTAAAATAGTACAAAATTAAAGAATTTCTTACTTTGGGTTTCATTAAGCAATTATGCAAAAACAATAATAAAAATATTTCAGTTGGAAATTTAACCTTCGTTCTCTGTCGAATCGTCATCATCGTCCAAGGAAATAACTAAAGAGTCGCACATTTCTTCAAGTATACCATCTTTTTCCCAGTAAGCGTTTTCCAAGCTTTCTACGTGTGCACAATAGTTCTTCCATTTTTCAATTGTAACATTTTCTATAGCGTGTTCAGTAAGCTTTAAGAGTTTTTCCATGTTTATATCTGCCGTTATGTTTTGTGCACGAATAAAATGTTTGATATCTGCCCAAACATACTCTATAGCATTTATGTCACAGTGATATGGTGGCAGTCTCAATGCTGTGAATCCATGTTCTTCTAACATGACATCAAATTTATATGTTTTTTTCGGTAGCAAATGTTCTTTAACAATGTTCAACAGTTCGATCTTTCGCATATTAGGTGAGTACACAATATTGTTTGAAGTAAGCCAATCCATTATACTCTGCTTATTATGAGATGAATTTGGGGGCTTGTTCAGTTGCACTGTCTATTACAACAATTGGATCCTTTGGTAAATTCGGAATCAATTTTTCTGTTGCCCATTTCTCAAATATATTCGAATTCATTTGTCCGTGGTAATCTCCTGTGCTACAATTAGCTTTATAAATTAAATTTGTGTTTGGAATAAATCCATGAGCAAAAATATCAAACAAAAAACACAAAAGTATTAAACAATAATTAATTGTGACTTATACAATGATCTTGAGATGGAAAAAACTAAATTTAAACAAGCGCAAAAGGGAAAAGCTAAGAACACTCTGAGATAACTGAAGGAAATTCCAAGCAAGTGTATTTTTCCGTCCCTCCAGACCTTCCTTTCTCCCCCTTGGCTTGTTCCATTTTCTTGGCAGCGCGCCAAATCCAGTCTCTCTCGCTTGGGCAAGCAGTACATTTATAGTACTGGGGAAACTCGGGAAGATATCGCAGGGCATGTATTATCATTGGAGTATGACGATAATAATAGTACAATTTGACTGGAAAAAAACACCAGATGTTTCAGCGTTTTAAAAGGAAAGCGAACATTTTTACAGTAAAATCTTGGATGAAAGTTTTACTGTGACTCAACTTGGGAAGACACTGGAAATTTATAGTGGAGGTGGGCTCCCTTCTTCGCTAAACAGCTGCGTTGAAATGTGAAATGCTACGCCTCAAGTATACTTCTAATTGGCTGATGACTCAGAGCAGTAAACTGAACTTAAACTTGCTCTTATTCTAGTGCCATTTCTCTAGGCTATATGGAGAACGTAAGGAAGTTTTTCTTCAAAATTAAATTTCAAAGTGATCTCAAATTTAATTCTTCATTATAAAGGTAGAGTTATTGATTTGTACTATTACATAAACTAAATTCTTATAATTTAAAACTTGCTAAAAATTCAACTAAACTTTTAATCAATTTATCTGAAAATCCAAACTTATCACCATTAACAATGCAATATTAATAACGTATTGTTCTATTAACATGAAATATTTTGATGATAAATATGAAATATAAATATATGTTTCCATACACTAAGAAACGTAATAACAGGCCAAAAATTAAAAACAAAAATTTTTTAAAATCCGTCTTGAGCTATATCTGTAGGATCGATCAATCAATCAATTGACTCGACAATCGAAAACCAACCGACTTGAATGGAGCTCGCCAACATCTAAAAAACGTTTCTATTAATATGGAAGATATCAGAAACAAGTTTGAAGACATTATGAAAGAAGATGATTTTATTGCAAATAAATGGGGCATAGAAACAAAATTTGAAAATAAAAGAGAAATAAAGACAAACAAATTTTTTGATGAGCTATGTGAGGATAACCGGTTTGAAAATTCCAAAATGCCTTTTAAAGTAACAGCTTTTTATGCCGCTTTCGACATTTTAAATACTCAGTTAAAGTACAGAGTGACAAGAATGACAGAAATCGCAATGATGTTTTCATTTTTGGAACCTAAAACTCTGTCATTTTTGGAACCTAAAACTTTATTTTTGAAACATTATTAATAGTTTCCAACAAATATGGAAACTATTAATAATGTTTCAAAAATAAAGAAAACATATAAAGAAGACTTTACTAATGCACTGGAAGTACAACTGTTATTATTTATAAATACTTTCCAGAACAGAAATCCAAAATTTGAAATCCGTTAAGGATTTAGCTAAATTAGCAATGGTAAACTACTGTCACATGACAAGCAGTTATTCGGAAGTGCGCCATTAACTTATATTGTATTTATCATTACCTGTAACCACAGCCACTAGTGAGAGGCCATTTTCAAAATTGAAACTAATAAAAACATATTTGAGAAATACTATGACACAAGATCGGCTGTTAAACCTATCACTATTGAGCATCGAAGCTGAGAAGGCTAAGAAAATGGACGTCCAGGTATTGATAAATAAGTTTGCGGAAATGAAGGTTAGGAGGCTAAATTTTAATAAAGAAGCATTTTTGTCTTTATGATGAATATTGCCCACCAGTGTTATAATTACACTTATTGAGGGGGGAAAAACACCATTAGAGAAGAAGAGCAGTATGGACTGAGGAAAATTAAAAGGAAACGGGAGAAACTTTAACATTCATATTTTTTATAAAAATCATGTATTCAAATAGCTTAGTGTAGCAAAAGGTTTTTTAAAAAGCGAAAAACTTTACCAGACATATTTCCTCCAAAACTTGTACGTTGAAATTGTTTTCTTTATGAAGTTTATGATAGATATGATTTATATTTAACAAATGTATCATTTATATTATAACAGTTCTTATTTATTACTTGTATATTATTGCATAAGTCATGTTCGTAAGCTGAGTACAAACACAGAGTACTATACAGTGGTGTGCAAAAATTAAGGACGAAGTCGAAAAATTAGCATATCAGCTGAACGAAGAGGCAGAGCGGACAGAAAGACAAATCAGGAGATTAAGTAAGGTGATGTACGGTAGTACATGCGCAGATATGCAGGCAGACGTAATGGGGGAGTGTCTGAGTAGTAAAAAGCATGCATTTCTGGCAAAGAGATTGCACGCCGTATAGCAGTTAAAATCACACCGAGTTGCTGCCTCAGCGAGAAATGGCGAATAATCAATCTGTTTGACGACATCTGGATGCTTTTACCCGAGGTCGAATGATTGGGAAGTTGGAGGAAGGCCGCAGTGTGACAAGTGTGGCTGCAGAGTTCGGAATTGCTCACAGCATCGTTTCACGACTTTGGAGACAATTTCAAACTACAGGAACAGCTATCCGGGGGTTTAGTAGTGGTCGTCCACGAGGAACCACACCCGCAGATGACCGGTATATTGCCTTACAGGCCAGAAGAAACAGGCGGCAGACAGCGGGAGAAATCGCTAGACACACGACACAGGCGACTGGACGACCGATATCGCGTTTTACCGTGGCCAGAAGACTGCACGGTGGTGGTCTGTTTGCACGACGCCCTGTACGGTGTGTACCTCTAACGCCTGCCCATCGGAGAAGGCGTTCTCTGTGGTGCCGGGAACACCGGAATTGGAGAGACAATGAATGGGGACGAGTACTCTTTACAGATGAGAGCAGATTTAGTCTGAGTTGCGATTCTAGACACATACACATCTGGACAGAGCGGGGAACACGCAATAACCCCTTCAACATCATCAAAAGGGACTGTTTTGGAGGTCGCGGAGTTCTCGTTCGAGCAGACATAATGCTTGGTAGCCGGACCGACCTTCATATCTCCCAAGGAGGTTCGTCACCTGGGACTGCTATTGTAACGAGGTTCTTCTTCCTTACATGCGTCTTTTCACAAGGGCTATGGGTCCTCAGTTCCTCTTCATGGACGACAACGCTCCACCTCATCGCACAGTTACTGTCGAAGAGCTGTTGGAGAGTGAAGATATTGAACACATGGATTGGTCGGCAAGGTCTCTGGATCTAAATCCCGTCAAGCATGTACGGAACTTACTAGGGAGACCCGTGGCAGCACGTAACTTATCGCCAGTAACGATTCCGAAACTGCGATTGGTGCTACAAGAGGAACGAGCAGCAGTGTCTCAACAGCTCATTAACAACCACATATCCAGCATGCACAAATGATGTGAAACCTGCCTAGCAGTCAGGGGAGATCATATCCCCTATTAAAGACCGGATGTTTCTTGATGGACACCCATCACAGGGATGTTTCGGCTTTCAGTCGCATTGCGCTCCATGCTACTTTTTCAATAAAGCTTCTTTTTATCCCTCTGATTTCTCTTTTAGTAAGTGTTGCTTACATTACTCATGCCCTTACGTATTGGGGATCTTACGGTAATAAATGTGCTGATTTGGAAAGCTTTTGTACAAAGTTATATTGAAAAAACCGTCTCGTCTTAATTTTTGCACACCAGTTTATATCAATGTAATATTTTTTCTGTACGTTTATCAATTATGTTCTCTGTCAGTTTACAATATAACCAGTTATTTATAAGTTTGGTAAATTACGTGAAAAAACTTAGATATGGGCAGATTTTATATAAAAATTATAAACATATTAATATGCAAAACCTCTTGGATTTTATATAAAAATCCTCCTAAATCTAGGCTTTCTTCCTTTTATTAATGCTATACTTTACGTCGAGGTGTTCATTTTTTTTCATATAGACTTATTCATTTATTACCAGTATGCATCTCAGTGAAAGGAGAGAAAAATCGGTTTCTCTCACTCACACGCACGCGCACTAGAAGTCTTAAATAACTGATTAAAATCGTCTGACGTCAAATATCCAGACTAAAGCAAATTTACATTTCACCATTTGGTCAAGGGAAAATATTTTTCTTCTTATTCTTTCTTCATGTTACGTACCTTTCAATTGGTTCCCTAAGAACGTGCTTTTATTTTTTAACAATTAATCCAGATGTGATAAAAATCCGCATGAAAACAATGGCGCCTTGACTTTTCTAGAAACTTTTCACTTCTTTTTTATTTTTATTTTTAAGCACATTTAATGTATTGGGAGAGGAGCCCAGGAAATGTTTTTTCATAGGGGCCCAAGCGTTTTAGTTACGACACTATACACATATTAGTAGGGGAAATAAGCTGTCGCACATGAAAAGATTAGTTTGATCTCAAAACACTCTCCCGGAATTTATTACTCGTGTCAGAAAGTCTATTAATGTGACCCATGAAGCAATAATTTTAAAAATTACATAAATGTACTCTCAAACAAAACGATTATTCTCATTGCAAAAATTAGTAACTGAATATATTGTTGCGTGCATGAGAGTTCGTAATGGATTGAACGCACAAGTTGTTAAAAAGTTAACAAAATTTATTCTTTTCACAAGAAATAAAACAAGATACTGAAATATTTTCTCAGAGATATTCGTACAATATCACAATATCTCAAACAGAACTCAATTCAAAAACAGAGAAACTAATTTAATCTCACAGCGAATTCGCTACAATCAGTAACAGCATTAAGTAAACGAACTTTTCCCCTAAAACAACAGCAACTAAGCTGAGGTGTTTTAATTCGGCTTTTATAAGCTTTTTAATTACTCACTAGAACGTTCTGGTAAAACCTATTTTCTCGATTTACGCCCTGGGCAGTACAATCCCTGAACAGGAAGCCAAACTTACAACTAAGGTATCAATGCAATAATAAACATTACAGTACATTAACAAATAAACGATAATTGCAATAAGTAACTTTCAGCAAATCAAATGCTATCAACTACTATCAAATACTAAATACAAATCAAATACTATCAAATACTAAATACAAATCAAATACCATCAAATGCTAAATACAAAAAGGACCATGGTCTTATGCTGTTTACATTACTATTTACAATTACGCGCTACGTACTATGGCCATAGTAAGGAGCTAACCTATCGTAATGGAGGACTTTAGGTTTAGAGTTCGATGACTTACGGATCCGAACCACGACGTCGTTCAGCCGGTTTAGGACTATGTACGGACTATTCCAAGGTGACTGTAGTTTCGGACAGTGTTCTTTGCGTCGAGTCGAATTCGACAACCACACCTTATCTCCTTCGTTGAAACTATGTCCAGTAGCTCTGGTGTTGTATCGGGTCTTCATCTTCTCCGTCGCCAAGTTGATTATGTCACTTGCAAAGTTGTGCATCACTTCAAACCGGGCCTTCAAACTTGAATATATTCCTCAGGCAATGAAGGCGCATCCGGAGGTCGACCAAACAAAAGATCACAAGGCAGACGAAGGTTACGACCGAAGAGCATCTGAGATTTCAAATAGCCCGTAGTCTGGTGGCCAGCACGACGATGTATTTGTTGCCATCAGAAGTTCGTGGTAGATTTCCTAAAATGTGAAAGGCGATAGGTTCAAAAGGCGCTCGTGCTCCTACATTGTAACGTTGCAACTTCCCTCGGCTGCGTTTCTTTGATCATTTCCGACCTGCATAGGCATCCCAAGATCGGCACCACTTTTGCACGTCACCCTTTGCATTGTTCCAGTAGAAGCGCTTCCGAACTCTCTGCAAGGTCTTCATTATTCCGAAGTGGCCTCCTGCAGGGCTGCTATGTAATTCTTAAAGAACGTCCGGGATTTTGGAAATATCATTTGCCATCAGAAAGTCTTCCCATCATCCGATTCGAATTTCCGATGCAAGACAACGTTTCGAATATGGAGTGACTCCCAGAGAGCTAAATATTGTTTTGTCATGGGACTATAGCTCGAAATACCCTGCCAGGTAGGGTTTTCTGTCACTCCTGTCTTTCCTGACTTCTTTGTCACTCCATGGGTCTGGATCAGCCGATGTTGATGTTGCAATTTGTCTTGCGATCGGATCAAGCAGCTGGTATATAGTTTCGTTGTTGAAACAATATCGACAGTTCACTGAGGAAAGTCTTCTTGGCAATGCATCAGCGTTTCCGTACGATGATCCCTTGCGGTGACGGAAAGTAATATCACAATTCTGGAGTCTCTGTACCCACCTGGCTATTTGACGCTCAATATTATTGAAATTTAAAAGCCAGGCCAATGATGCGTGATCCGTGCGGAGCAGGAATTTTCTGCCTTAGAGATAATGATGGAAATATTCTACGGCTTTGACTATGGCGAGTAACTCTTTCCTGGTGAAACAGTAATTTCTTACCGGTTTAGACAGGCACTTGCTCCAGTAAGCCATTACACGCTCTTGGCCCTCCATTTCTTGGGAGAAAACAGCGCCGACACTTTCATTACTTGCATCCGTGTCGAGAATAAAAGGTCTGTCGAGGTGAGGATACAACAAGACTGGAGCAGATGTTAAAACTTCCTTCAGATTCTTAGATGCATCCTCACATTCTTTTGTACACAAGAACTGTTGTTTGCTCTCTGTGAGCTTGTGAAGGGGTCTTCCGATGGAAGAAAAGTCCTTCACGAATCTGCTATAGTAGGTACAGAGTCCTAGGAAGCTTCTCAGTTGATGAACATTTTTGGGACGTTTCCACGCTTTAACAGCTGACACGTTTTCAGGATTTGTGTGCGCACCTTCAGCAGAGATGACATGTCCGAGGTAAGCCACTGTCTGCATAACTTGCATTTAGCGGGACTCAGCTTTAGATTGGCTTCTTTCAGTTTCTGAAGCACCTTTGTAAGATTTTCTGGATACTCTTCGAAATGATTCCTGACGATGATGATGTTATCCAGGTATATCAGACAGGCTTCGTAGGAAAGACCTTTCAAAACAGTCTCCATGAGGCGTTCGAATGTATTTGACGCACTACATAGTCCAAACGGCATCACCTTGAACTGCAAAGTCCTTTTCCAGTTGTAAATGCCGTCTTTTCTCGGATCAGGATGTATTTCCACTTGCCAATACCCACTCTTTAAATGAAGTGTTGAGAACCACTTGCTTCCAGAAAGTGTCAAGAATGTCGCCAATTCTAGGAAGAGGCTAACTGTCTTTCTTCGTAACCTCGTTCAATCGGTGATAATCAACGCAAAATCTCCTTGAACCGTCTTTCTTCCTGAGGAGGATGATGGGAGATGCCCATGGACGTGCTGAAGGTTCGATGACATCGCTTTCTTGCATGTCTTTTAAAAGTGTTCGTACCTCTTCCTGTTCAGAAATCAGTAAACGTCTCTGATGTTGCTTGATTAGCGGATGATCACCGGTTACAATTCTATGTTGCGTCAAACTGGTTCGACCCACGTCCGAAGACAAGCGGGAGAAAACATCCTGAATATCTTGAATAACGCATTCGGCAGCATTCCTCTTTCATCGTTTCCGATGCTCTTTGAGGGCATGGTTTTTGGGATGCTACTCTTACAATTAACGCTTGTTACTGGAGTACATTCTACAACCACCTCAGCTTTCTTAATAACTCTAGCCTTGTCAGTCTGATTAGCAACTCTAACCGGAGTAACGATTTTAGATAGGTCGACGAGTGCTGAAGCTACTACTCCTCCTTTCGGGCACTTACAGTTACTGGGATATTCTTTGATGCCGTAGCAGAAATTTCTATTTTCAGTTATAAATCCAGGAAGTAAAAATTCTGTTCTTGCTGGGACTGAGATATCGTCTTCAGTTATGACTTGGTGGACAGATCTAACTGCTTTATCATTAATTACGAATAAGGTTGTGTCCTCAGAGGCAGAATGCATTTCCTTATTTTTAAAGTTGAAAGAAAAATTGTACTTCTTTAGAAGGTCCAGTCCGAGTACTCAAGAGTCTGTAATCTATGATACATCTGCCATGTGAAGGTAGGCGGCACTCGCAAACGTGACCTTAACGTTTAATTTTCATTCGATTTCGATCTTCTCTCCTGACACAGTCTAGAGGGTACCACAAGCTGGGGTTCTGATAAGTTTCCCTTTCAGTTGTTGAGCCCAAATCTTTTCGAATGATGGTAACATTAGATCCTGTATCGATGGTCATATTGCAAGGAACTCCATTGTAATGTCTCATGATGAAAAGTCCATTACTGCCGCCACTCACTGCAGAAATCTGAAGCGCTTTAAACTGACGCATTTCGTTATCTGGCAACCTCCGCCCCGCAAGACAGCGACTAGTTTCCCTCCTTCTTCGTACGCATGGTTTTAACATTTGTTCCCTGGGGTGTTCTGCAGTTTCTTCGTAAGTGTCCTTCAGCACCTCATTTCCAGCGCTTTACAGTGGGTTTCTTGTCACCTATACTGCGCCTCAAGCCATTGAGTTGCCTGGTTATATCGTCTAGCGTACAGTAACTTGATCGCTTGGCTCCTGGCAGCTCTGATTGGGTGACGGTCTCTAGGAGTTATTTGCTGGGCTGCCTCGAACTTCACGGCGTACACTAACGGCTTCTCAAACCTTTAATAACCGCCATTCGTGGAGCTTTCTATATTTCAGAATCCCGGATGCCGTCGTGGAAGTATTGCAGAGACAGTATTATCCTTGTTTCTCTTGGGCATTTCGTAAAGGCGAGGTGAGACAGCCTTTGAACATCCGCGGCGAACTCTTGGAGTGTTTCGGTGGGCTTCTGTTGACGGGATTTTAATTGAAGCCTACTGTAGTCTTTCAAACATTTCTCCCCGAAGCGCAGCTACAGTGCGCCGGATAGAGCTTCGGAGTGTAGTCTCTTGTTTTTGGGAAGAGTCTGCAGGATATCCGCTGCATCTGCTCTCAGGGAAGCGACCAGATGACAGGCTTTAGCTTGGGGATCCCATTCATTCGCATCCGTAACTACAGCAAATTGTGTCTTATACACTTGCCAGGAGGTCTTCCCATCATATGTCGATAGCTTCAGAGAGGGACGAGCAGGTATGGGTAAAAATTTAAAACTATGCGAATTGATTCCTGCCGTCGCTACGAATTCCTTTAAACTATGAAATTCTTTCGCAACTGCAGAGACCTTGGGATCAATTTGTTGTTCGATTTGGTGTTGGACGGCAGAGACTCTTCCTTCTATTTTTTCTTTGACTGAAGAAACTCTTTCTTCTACTAGTTCTTTTACAGAAGAAACTCTTTCTTCAATGAGCTCAATCTTATTTTAAACAGAGTCGATTCTGCTTTCCCTTTCCTCAAATTTGTTTTCTATTATACGGGTAATATCTCTTTTTATTTCCTCTTGACCTGCTTCAATCTTTTCTTGACCAGGTTCCATCTTTTCTTGAACCACTTTCATCTCTTCTTTAACGGAAACTTGAGCAGCTTCCATCTTTTCTTGAACGGCTCTCATCTCTTCTTTAACGGATTCTTGGCCAGCTGAGGCGTTTTAATTAGGCTCTTATAAGCTTTTTAATTATTCACTAGAACGTTCTGATAAAACCTATTTTCTCGATTTTTCGGGACGGCAATAGCAATTACGAGATATTTATTTATTAAATACACGCTCTCTCTTATTTCTACTTTTCCGACGTAGCTTTCTCTTCAAAAATCGTCTGCGTTGCACTGGAAAATAAAATAATTTTAATTACAATTCTAAATAAATAGCTAAATAACTACGAATTTCGTAACAACATATATTGTTGCATGCCTATGGGTTCGCAATGGATTGAATGCTTAAATATGTAGAGACTAAACACTAGATTTGCTTCTTTCAATTTCTGAAGCACTTTTCTGAGGTTTTCTAGATGTTCTTGAAAACTCTTCCCGGTGATGATGATGTCATCCAGGTATATCAGACAGGGTTCGTAGGAAAGACCTTTCAAAACAGTTTCCATAAGGCGTTCGAATGTTACCGTGCATTACATAGTCCAAACAGCATCACCTTGGATTGCCAAAGTACTTATCCCGTAGTAAACGCCGTCTTTTCTCGGTCATCAGGATGTATTTCTACCTGCCAATACCCACTCTTTAAATCAAGTGTAGTGTCGAAACCTGTTTGCTTCCAGAAAGAGTGCCCAGAATATCGTCAGTTCTAGGAAGACGGTAGTTGGCTTTCTTCGTATCCTCATTCAACCGGCGATAGTCAACGCAAAATCTTGTTGAACCGTCTTTCTGACGAGAACAATGGGAGATGACCAAGGACTTGCTGAAGACTCAGTGGCATCGCTTTCTTGCACGTTCTTCAAAACTGCTCTTAACTCTTGCTGTTTCGCAATCGGTAGGCATCTTGGATGTTGCTTGATTGTTGGATGATCACTGGTATCGATTCTATGTTGCCTCAAACTGGTTCGACCCACGTCAGAAGACGAGCTGAAGAAAACATCCTGAAGATCTTTTGAATGACACGTTCGGCAGCATTCCTCTCTTCATCGTTTAACTGCGCATTCTGCAATAATTCCGATATAATGCTCTCTGAAGACACGGTTTCTGGGATGTTACTCTTACTTTTAACGCTGGTTACTGGAATACGTTTTGCAACCACTTCAGCTTTGTTAATAACTCTGGCCTTGCTAGTTGCATTAGCAACTCTCACCGGGATAACGGTTTTAGATAGGTCGACGAGTGCTGAAGCTACTAGTACTCCTTTCGGGCTGTCACAGTTATTAGGATATTCTATGATGCCGTAGCGGAAATTCCTATTTTCGGCTATGAATCTAGGAAGTAAAAACTGTTCTTGCGGGTATTGTGATATTGTCTTGAGCTATA
This sequence comes from Stegodyphus mimosarum, assembly GCA_000611955.2. Lineage (NCBI taxonomy): Eukaryota > Metazoa > Arthropoda > Arachnida > Araneae > Eresidae > Stegodyphus > Stegodyphus mimosarum. Next base: position 321,788 of record KK119479.1, read on the forward strand.
ATATTGTGGATCGCTTTCGTCCTTCATCATTAATTCATAATAGCGCTATGTCATCAGAGGCGGAATGCAGTTCGTTATTTTCAAAGTCCACTAAATATTGTACTTTCTTAGAACGTCCAATCCGAGTATGCAGGGGTCTGTAATCTCTGCCACATATACCGTGTGATGGTAGGGGTACTTCAAAACGTGATGTTAATGTTTAATTGTCTGTGGATGTCGATCTTCTCGCCGGACACGGTCTGGATGTTAACGCAGGACGACGTCCAGACGAGTTTGGTTTTCAGTTGTTGACCCACATCTTTTCGAATAATGGTAATATTGGCTCCTGTATCGATGGTTATATTACAAGGAACTCCGTTGGTCTGTCCCATCATGAAATGTCCGTAACTGCCGCCACTCATTGCAGAAATCTGAA
>KK119479.1:333311-343568 GCA_000611955.2 Stegodyphus mimosarum
CCTGATGTTTGTAGAATGAAAGTATATCTCTACCTCTTTCCATACCACGTAGCAATGAGAATAGTTTGTCAGACTATAACTAATTGTTAAAGAGGACGTGACTCCCTTGATGAGATGTTCAGTCTTTGGGTTCTCTATACCACTGTAAACGATACCTCCAATTAGCTGTCATCAATGACATGCAGCTTTCAGGACAGCGGGTGAATAGGTTTCCTTTGTGAAGTGTGGTCGCAGTAAACAGGGACATCTATCGTTCAGGTACTATGCGCAATGCCTCAGCAATATTGTCCAATGTCGGATTCCGATGTCTTTCCGTCTATAGGGTGCTATATCGGTCATCAGACAACGTGGTTTATCTTGGCTTGCCACTACCAACCTTGCAAACCAGTTCTGTTGCATAAATATACTCATGCTATAGCTGAGTATATTATTAAAGTAAATATATTCATTACAGCTGAACCTGTCGTCTAGAAAGCTTTCCAACCTCATAAAAACACTTTCACCAATTCCAAAGACTTGGACCTCAAACTACGCCCCTTCTCAAACATGCCAATCATCCTACCACGTATAAAGGCGTCCTATTGTTTTCTAGTAGCCATACTGAACTTACAACGTCACTTTCACTCGTTGAAGAATGGCTGCAAATAAGCTTTCCTTTCTTCATTTTAAGTTGCCTTGCATTGCGCGCGCTGACTTTTCTCATTTTGCGTGACCTGCTGTACAATCTGACGTCATGGTGCTGATATTTGAATATGAATCACCTTTCTACTGAGTTGGCTTTTCACTATACTGATCGCAAAAAAGCTCTTTTCAACAATTTCCTGATTGTATGTTGAAAATGAATCTGTTACTTAAGTTTTGTACATTACTGTATATTTTTATCTTTCATCATTAGTTTAAACAGGACGAGTTAAGAAGCAGCAAGCGGGATACCACTGTTTTACTCAGTGATCAAACAGATACTACGTCACGATATTGGAGGAAACAGCAATGCTCGACACTATGCATGATAAACAACTATCTTAAAAAACAAGCCACTCTTCCTTGAACTTAAATTGGAAGTTACTTTGGGCAGTACATAATAACAATGTTTCACACGACACGATTTAGATATAAAAGTACTCTAAAACAAACCAGAGAACAAAAGAAGAAACTTGTAAATGAAAAAACGCCCTTTTGCTTTTTAGTGAACTAAATTCTACTACTAGGTAAACTACTTGAGAGAAATCAGTGTTATGTAAAATAATGTCGGAAATTATGGAATTCTAACTGAGGCAGCAGTACTTTACATACATACATTCTACATCAAGACCATAAATGTATATCTATATCTATATCTCTCTATATATAAAATACGATGGCTTTGCTTTACGCGAACAGGTAACCTCTAATTAACTTTCCGCAGTTTCAGCATCTTCCTCTTAAGTTCATCTTTTCTCCAAAATTCGAGATCATTCGAAATTAAGTAACACTGTTTGAAAAAAATGGAACTAAAACTCAAAATTAATCAATCGCGGATTAGCTGTACTTTCTGCACCTATGTTGTATAAAGAGCTAATAACTGCGTAGTCTCTCTCTTTTTCGCCTCTTCGACAGCGTGCTTACAGCTTGTCGCTCAGCTTCTACTAGCTATTTGCCAGTAATTAAAATGTAATTGCATATCTAAAATTATGGGGCGCGTTTAGCACCCCTACTCTTCTAGTTATGTATTAAGAAATTCGTCATCCAAGAATAAAATATGTTTAACTATCAAGCTAGTCCTGCTTCTGAAATTTCATCCGATCATTCATTACGCCATAGTGTCCAGACATCTACGCAACAGTTTTTTCGGCCATGACTAAACATGAATTGCTTTCATCTTCCTCCAAAAGTAAAATTATTACATATATGTGTGTGTATGCGTGTGTGAATAATCAAGAGATAATAATTAATCAAAAATGGTAGCTAACTAGCTAACAGAAAGAATACAAGTGAAAGCTGAAAATAAAACAATAACAAATTAATTTTGAAACAAATTAACTTTGAAAAACTAAGCAATATTAAATAGTTGAAAACTCTTTGGTCTTTTTTCAAAGAGGAGCCAAAAAATCTTCAATAGAGCTACGCTTTTTGAATTGTACCTGGATATTTTAAAAATATGATAAATATAAATTAAGTTTTGTGGCATAAATTTGTCATGCTACAAATTTGTCATGCTGCAATGTTTCCCCATAAAAATTATTAGCTCAAAGGAGCATTAACTCAGAAGGGCTATTAGTCCCGAAACGGGATTTTGCGTTAAGTGACTTGAAACGGCTGATCATTTTTTAGATTCTTGCCATCAAATATTATTGCCCTGTATTGTATTTAAAGAAACTGAATAATGAAGGATCTGAATGGAAGTTCGCATGCTTCTCACACTGTGAAAAAATGACGGTACGTAGAGCCATCAAATTTTGAATAACGCAACCCTCCGTCAGAACATGGGTACCCGAAACCCGAATTCTGAATTTCGAATTTGTTTTATTATCTATTTCATATTTTCTAAAATTTTAAAAATTTTTGATTAACAAAGTTAACGATTTCAAAGCGAACAGTGGCAATTCGGTACGAAAATTTTTTTTTTATCTCCAGCGCGCGAGACTGTCTATCGGTTATCTATCTAAAGATATGTTGTTTTTAAATATTTTGAGGTATTGTGGTTGAACTGAATTTTATGTGGTGTAAGTGAGAAAACCATGATATTTAATAAGTAAAGGTAACACACAAAACGTGAAAAAAAACAGCCCATTGGGCGTAATATAAAATCTGAAAGCTTTCAGATTTCTTTTTTTTTAATAATTTTTTTCCCTCTTCACTATTCCCATTTGCAGTTTATCAAAATCCTGAAAAAGATCTTTGTTTCTTGAAAAAGGGAAAAATTGCGTGATAAGTATAACATGACAATTGAAGATAAACAGTATGGCTTAATGGAATCAGAACTATTAAATAACATTGATACTTAGAAAATAATTGATGTCTTACCTGAAGGTAGATCGGCGAGACAATTTATTAGACTTAATTAATATTTATCTAATTCTAACTGTTCTAACTTATAAATGTTTCATAAAATATTTTAATAATTGGGGATTTTACTATTTTTTACCATAAAAAATTTAGGCCTTTGATATAATTTCATATTAATGTTTTTTATGTTTCTGAAAGAGACAAGGTAGCAAAATTCAGAAAACTTTATTTCGTTAAAATATAAAAAATATTAAACAATTATACAGGCTTAATTTTATATTATACTTGAGCATACATTATATATACTTTATGATGATTAAAATTTAACAAAATTCCTATTCGTATAAAGCAAATTAAAGTAAAAAATTAATTAAAGAAATAGGTTTAAAATAAATTATAAATAAATAATTTATATTGCTGCGAACTAATCTACAATATCATTTAAATTCTGAGAACACAAGTAAATCAAGTGCAAGTATCAAAATCTATAAACAAATATAAAATCTAATAAATTTTTTAAAATCCTAAAAGTTATAAAAATGCGTAAGTGAATAATTGTTGAGCTGGCAGAAGACAGACTCATCAAAGGGAAGTTGCCCTCAAACCTAACTCTTCAATTATTCAATTCGTGTTTCGTCATTCATGTAGGCAAGGGTAAAATTTAAAACCAAAAGTAAAACCAAAGATGTGATTTACCAAAAGTAATTCAAACGAGTGGAATTTTTAGAAAAGAACAAATTAAAGTTTATATAAAACAATATTTTTTAGAAACCAATATTTTTTTAGAAAACCAATGTAATTTAGAAACTCTTGCCCACAAAAATACGAATAGGAATACTTTTTACGAATAGGAATTTTGTTAAATTCAAATTTCATTCCTTGCAGCAATGGCGCAAGAGAATTATTTAAATTTAATTTAACTTTACTATATTCTTTTGAAACAATTTATGATAATTATACATTTATGTGCTTAGATACTTTATTATACACTGCCCTTCAAAAGTTAAGGAACAGGATGTTTTTCAAAGCTCACCGTTACAAAAATGTCAGTAACATTTAAATTCACAATTTATATGCATAACAGTAACGAAGTTTAAGAAAATATATGCAGAAACAATAGCTACCACTTTTCTTTTATAAAAATGAATACTTTTGTAAGAGATGGATAAAAAATGTAAATATTGTAAATTTTGTTCACGATTGTTGATTTTTAGTTTTTATTATCAGTTTCGTTGACAATATCCAGGACAGTCTACCAATTCCAAGGAGAAACCTTTTGCCCGATTTGTTGAGGATTGCAGGCGATTGGATGGATGGAAATGTTGATAACACAAGCTGATGCTGCTTGACACATCTAGCAGCATCAGCTTGTGACATTATCAGCATAAGCTACGCTGTCTCTCGCAGCGTAGTTCAGCGACTATGGAATCAGTTTGAATTCGACGATTCTGTGTCTAGAAGACATGTTCTAGGCAGACAAAGTGGTACAACACCTGCGGTAGACCGTTATTTAGCTCTTTTGGCTCAAAGGAGGAGCGATATTACTGTATCTGAGCTCATGGCAGATCACTTAGTGGTCACAGGAACAAGAATCTCAGCTACTACAGTGCGCAGACATCTGCACAATACAGGCCTGTTGGACGACCAGTTGTCTGTGTCCCTTTGTTCCGAGGACTCAGAGCTGTCCGTTTGTGCTAGGCAGGAGAACGTGTCTCTTGGACTACTCATCAATGGGCTTCAGTTCTCTTCACAGACGAGTTCAGGTTCACATGGGAGAGTGATTCAGGCCATCATCTTGTAAGGTTTTAGTTTAAACTAACAAAGTTTTATGTTACTTTTTTCTTTCCTGTAAGTTCTTATTTCAACTTCCCGTTAGAATGAGCGCGCGATTCAGCTGTATGCTAATTTGAAGTGGAGCCAAGTTTGGTATTTAAAGGTTAGCGAGGAACTTCTCGGTGTGAGAGAGCTTTTAGTCTCAGATCACTGCTGCTCTGTTCGACGTTCGCCTGACTAGCTAGCATTTAAATTCTAAGCCTTAGCGCTGTTACGCTATTACTTATTGAAATAATCTAAGTGCGTTAGAATTAGCTAAATCTTGCTACGCACCATTTAGCATAGAGGCCAACCTCGCGTTTATAGCTCTGTGAGCAACGACTACTTAAATTTCTACTTAACTTTAGTTTAAATTATTTGACTGTTCAGTTTAGACCCAAGTGCGGTCATTGTTTTCTGTTATCCCTCCCGAGTTGGGAAGTGGCTGTATATAATTGTGGTTTAATAAAAGAGGATTTTAAATCCTTCTTACTTGCAGTCCTTCTACCACTTAGCCACAGTTTTCTACCACAGAACATAGCTGCATTCAGCTCCCTGTTCGAGATCAGGACTTAGTTTACTTCACGAATATGTTCGCCAAGAGTATGCATAGAACACTCAGTCCTATACTGACGCCCGAACTAAAAAATGTGGTGGATGATCATTCTCCACCACCGGGATTTGGCGATTGGGTCTCTCAAACCCCAGTCGCCCTGTAAAAGGGGGAGTATGTAAGGTATTTCTCCCGCCTTCTTCGCATGCCTTCGTGGTGTAGTGGTCTGCATGCTCGACGCGTAACCGAGAGGTCCGTGGTTCGATTCCCGGCGAAGGCGTTGCTCATTTTTCATGTCTGATGCTTCCAAAAATACCTAATGTCTCTACAAACTAAAATTAAGCTAAACTATTGTTTAACGAGTTAAAACGGCAAAACAATATAATATGTAATATATATTATTAAAATGTTGATATAATTTCGAAAACATTTAATATTTTAATTAAAACGGTCAAAACTCTCGTCTGTTTCGCTTAAAAACAACAGTAATTTCGATATTCTATATCTTAAAATCAAGGTAAAGAAAAATGCGTGATTGAAGCAGCGGATATATGAATTGGAATTCTGTTACAGCTAATATTTTGTATTCAATAGTATTACTAATCTAAATTATATTTTTATAAAAAAATATGGATAGTGAATACTGGTACTGAAAAAAATCTTTTTCTTATGAGTTAAAAAAGGTAAGAATCAAAGAAAAAGAAAGCAGAATAAAATCGAGATGAATACAAACAGAACATTAGGCTTACAGGATTTGCATTAATTTTTAATTGCATTCTAGTATTTATTATTGAGAAATATGCTAAGTGAAATTTTAAAAAATGAAATGAAACGAACATAAACGCAACTTATAAAAGGAAAGAACTTTAAATTTATTTACAAACTTGGTTATAAATACATAAAAAAATTGCAGTTACAGTTCACACGAAATTATTCACAGAACAATAAATTCTCTGACTCATCAGAAAGTTTTTTAAAATATGAGCATGTTTCGCATTGAAGCAGCAACACTTTCTTTCTTCAGCTCTAAACTGCTTCCTCATCTAAATAATTAACATGAATATTCATAATAGTCAAATATTTAATCGAAGCTAATGTTTTAACGGCAGAATGTTCGTTAAAACTGTGGATTCTCATCTAATAATAATTGTATTCTTAGAACAGGATGCATTTGTTTGCTAAAACTAAGATTTAGCGTTCGTTAGCTCTTCTGCTCCCAAGATTTCGGACTTCTCTATTCTAACTCTTACCATCAGTAACTAGATGGAAAGTAAGCAAATGAAATTCACAAGCATTAGTCACTCTCGGTCTCAGCATCGCTGAGATGTAAACTCTCTTGTATTTTAACTTCATTACGTAGCTCGCTTTTGCAGAGCAACTGAAATGTAATAAAGATACGGGAAAACAGAATCATTCTCGTCAAGAACAAGGCTTAATTTTCAGGAAAAAAATATGAGCCTCATATAACATCTGTTTTAAAAATGTTGCAACAGAAATTGTAAGTAAACACAAAAAACACAAAAAAAAAAAAAAAAAAAAAAAAATTGAAGAAAATGTAAGTTTTGCGTTCTGCGGAAACTTGTATCAGCAATAAAAGGAAAGCAGAAAATTATGTGTTATATGCGTTTGAAGTAGAATGTACGCACTTGAGCTTGTACACACACATACATACATACAAACATATATATCAAGGATGGCCAAATTTGAAGACGATGGCAGCCGCACGATAGACTTTATGAGTGTTCGAGAGCCGCAATTCCAAATTTATGTCGTTTCAAAAATAATAAGACAGGTTTTGAATATAAAGAAACTTTTGAAGTAAATTAATGATATTGTGATTACCAAGATTATGTATAAATATAAATAAATACATCTTATATCTATTGTTTTGTGTTCAGAAAAGTCAAGTCCCAAGAAAAAACATTTTTATCACTTCTACTGGGCAACTGAGCGTTTTTTCTTCAGGTAGAGAAACTAAATATTTCCTTGTGATTTCCTTTATACCTCTCTGTTTATAATTATTATTATTTTATTTTAGTAGAAGTAAAAGAAATCCGAAGCATATTCATTGGTCTACAATTACACAAATATATTTTCTGAGTAAATTACAAATCATTATTGAAAAGAAAATTGAGTGCTTTTTTTTAACTCATGAGCAGTCTTTTAAAAAGTATAAATTTAATGATACACAGCAACGCACACTGCAGAGAAACTGTTATTCGAGAAAGAATATTTATTTAAAAATAAGCTGTTAACTTGTTTAGGTTTATGCTTAAAAGTAATTTTGTTTCTCCACGCAATTAATATAAGGGCCAACATACTGAGATCGTTCGAATCTTTGGATCCTAACCTAAGAAATCGTTAAACATTTTCCCCCAAAACTTTGGAATAACTATTTTTACTGATGCCCAGTGGAGAAGAATTAACCAAAAAAATAATACGATTGCCATCTCAGTGGTATTTGAATAATCAATATCTCTCATGACGGCCCTGACTGATACAGTATTTCAGCGTGACATCAAATGTAATCTGCCAGAATTTTTTAGTAATCAGTACACTGAGCATCATTAAAAATTCTCGAAATTATCTCTCGAATCAATCCCGATCATTTTAGGCATTGATAATGAAGTTCATGTGCATGATTGAAAATTCTCGAAACTATTTCTCAAATCATCTCGATAATTTAGGGCATACATAAAGAAGTTCATGCGCATCATTGAAAATTCTTGAAACTATCTCTCGAACTGCTCTGATTATTTTGGATCTAGATAACGAAAGTCATGCGCACCATTGAAAATTCCCGAAAACACCTCTTGAATCGTTACGATAATTCTGAATATGCATAACCTATTGCTAATAAATCTAGTAGTTTATGCTGGGCTATATAAACGCTTCGTCGAACACATATTCCATCCGCGTACCAGGCGAACTCTTCAACCTAGCTGTTTATGTCTGAGCCGTTTTTCAAATACATGGCAAATTAAAACTAATGTTACAGAAAGAAAACATACCTGTCACTACTACAATGAATTTGTTTGGCAAATGCAGATATAATATGGACGCGTAACTCGTCATAATTTTACGGACATGCACAGATGTTCGATCTGGAGGCCTTTTGTAACACGGCAGACTTCTGCATAATAGTTTAGTTCCTAAGCTCTTGCTATATAGGTCAACAGATCCACTACATTCCAACTGCTGGACCCATAAAAGGCGTGAAATGACTTACCGTCTCGTCTTGAATTTCTAATCAAAATAACTCAGCAGAAAGTTTAAAATAAATTATTATCAGCCTAACGGTTACACAGTACAAATTTCCATTAGGTTACCTGACCTGTGTACAGAAAATAAATCTCAAATGGAGTTTGAAATGGAGTCTGTAGGCAGAGGATACTTCAGGAAATAAAAGATCAGTCTTTAAAAACAAACGTTTACGGTAGCAAAATTTCACATTATTGCCTGAAATTTGTAGTGATCAAGCTGTGGATCCTTGTACAACTTTTCGTTAGCTTACTAAACTTTTAGAAACTACGTGTCAGACGTAGATGATGACCAAAAATTAGGAAGACAAAAATATCAACAGATTAAAAGGAGAGTAATGCTGGCATCAGAGGCGGGGCAACCGGTGCAGCTGCAGAGTAGCAGTACTAAGAGGTGAGAAAGTTTAGATATGCTGGGCAACAAAATGCCTCTGACCTAGTGCGATAATTTAACGGCCGACTGTAACCCAGTGCTTCTAACTTAGTGCAGCAAAATGTCTCTGAGGTAGAAAGAAAGAAGATCATTAAACAAGAAATCTAAAAATAGGAGAAACTATCACGAGCTAAAGAGATTTCACCAATATCAATATGCCGATTTTGAGGGAAAATTTGGAGAAGAGAGAGGTTTGTGTTCTGTTGATCCCTCATTGGTTGATGTAACATTATTGATATGAAGATTTGATGATTGAAGTGAAAAATCTCTATTTGGAATAACGATATTTGCTAAAATGGGAATTAAATATTTTGACTAAAATTTAAATTGTTGTGAAACCAGTGATTCTTCCCATGGCTTCAACTATTTTTACATACGCAACCATTGATGAAATAAATTATGATCTCTTCCTAGGATTACCAAGATATTATAACTAGGAATTATTACGAAAGATAGAGTTTCATACGGGAAAAGTGTTCATTAAGCATATTATTGTGAATGGTTGCGAAATATTTGAAGCAAGTGCATAAATATGCCTAACTTGCTTAGGGATAGGAAAATAATTTTGAAGGAGTTCCGCGGAAATTTAAGGTAAATCTCCTAACCAAGCAAAGGTTCACTCCAAAAATAAAATCCTCGTAAAATTGATCCACGGATTGAAATAGCTCTATGTAACTTACAAGGTGAAACAGGTTCCTTCAGCTGTTACTCACGCCATTCAAGGACTGAATAAAAGTAGTACCCTACAACGAATAGCAAATCTTCCAGCTGGATCATAACTGTTGTGAGAAATGGAATCACGGAGGAATGTAAGCATATACTACCTGAAGTAAAATCAACTTGAGAGAAAAAATATTAAAGAGAATAATTAAATAAAAATGTTAACATTCAGTTTTAGATTAACTTCGTATTAATGTATTCCGATGACCATTATCTGTTCAAAAAGTAACATAACCGAATGGGTATTTCCCAGACGTATATGTTGCTCTGATGATAAGCCAACACTAAGCTTGAAATCAAACAAAACTTTACATACATGATATCAGAAATTAAATTAGCGATTAATAAAGAAAATTGCAGTTCATGATTTCTGTTTCTATTTCAGGTTCCATTTGTATTAAGAAATTAACTTATTTTTATTCAAAACAAGTCGCATATCAGATGGTAAAGGATCGCTAGTAGCTCGAGAGCCGCACTTGGGACATGTGTGATAT
>KK119479.1:351428-378233 GCA_000611955.2 Stegodyphus mimosarum
GGTATAATAATAATTAATTAATAAATTGTATAATAATAAATAATAATTGTATAATAATAATTAATTAATAAATTGTATAATAATAATTAATTGTATAGTATAAATGTCAATTGTATAATCACAAAATTGAGAATTTCTTAGTATGATGACATATAACTTTGATTGTCTCCCTTCTTGCTCCCTGTCGCCGGAATTTAAAAAAATTGCTGTGATGCAATAAAGCTTCATAGCATCCTGTACTAACATAGATGAACACTGCTCAGAAAATTTTATAGTAAATTATATAAAATCCTTCGTCAGCTTACTTACCTACAGTAACTCTCTTATTTTACTTGTTGTCCTCGTATTTCGCTTCCTCCTCATCTTTCTGCTTTCGCTCTCATCTTGAAATAGTGTGACGACAACAGAATTCCTTACATCAGAGATTCACAACCATTTTCTTGCATCGACGCCTCCTTTAAAAGAATTGCTCCTTCATCGATCCCTCACAGACTTCTCTATAATATACAGACAATATTATCATAATATAAAGAATTTCAGAAGTTCCTGAAGAAGAAATCGTTCTTTAAGTACCAACTAATCTTAGGAAAGTCAGTCTGTCAGAGACAGTCGTTTCATAAGTAATACAGACTTTGTCACATGTATCCAAAAAACAAGAAGTGGAGCCTGGTGCAGCTGAACATCTTCCGAAAAATAAAATAAAAAATCTGATGACCACATGACTTCCTTGTATGGAATATTAAATTACACCCATTTTTCCCCTACATTTCATTTAAACTTATTTCCTGGAATTTCATTAGAGATATATTTCTCATTCAATTAATTCAGCTCTCACTTCGCGGCAAGGCAAAAATACATAAAAACACAAAGTTGAACGATTGAACAATACAGGAAAACATGAAACACCAAATACAGTTAAAACAATTAAAGAAAACAATTTTTACACATAAATTGAAGGATACAGGAAAACATGAAAAACCAAATACAGTTAAAACAATTAAAGAAAACAATTTTTACACATAAAATTGCAGTTTTTACGCAAAACAAGCAATTCAGCCAGCAGGCAACAAGGCAGATTTTTCGGTGCACAAAACTAAAAGTTTCCTTTTTGCTCTCACTCGACAAAAAGATCCTGAAGGTGCAGAAAGACTTAATTCACTGTTTTGCTAAGCTTCAAATGTAAGCAAATATGGCTACTATGGTAAAAAAATAAGCTTAGTCGCACTTAAACAACTTTTAAATGGTTAATAATTCTAAAACTATTGAATGCAGATTAACTAAAAGCATAAAAACCTTAACTGAAAGGTAAGAACAACATAATTCAATCATTTTTAAAGGAAAAAACATGCACACATATAAGAATTTAAAAAAAATTGAGCTCGCTGAGCTGAATTACAGAATATATATATATATGCTTTTGGTGCGGCCGATTGTAACGAAAAAGGGAAGTACACAACTACATGTAATAGCAGTTCTATATACAAAATTTCAACGTTCTGAGGTTACTCGTTTTTGAGTTACGCGATATACATACATACATATGTATTTACGTACATACGTATGTACGCATGCCACGAAAAAAAGTCTCTTCTGAATCTATTTTAAATCAGTTTTATAATTCGTTTGGGAAAAAAGAGTCCTTTATTCTGCCCTTAAGTACAGATATCAAGTAGAGGCGTCGTTAAATCGCATTCCATAGCGGTAAAATGGATATTTTCGTTGAAATGAGATACCGGAATTTTTCGCGATTACAATACTTCCTTTACTTCGTACAAGGAAGTAAAAATATTGATTTTCAGTCTAATTTTGAAGTCCATATATATATATATATATATATTTCAGTTCATTTTGTAAGAAAAATAAAGACTATGCAAAAGATAAATTAAAATTTAACTTAGCAGCGTAAATTACTTTGACTTCTCTATCGTAAAAATAGTAATCTCTCTGCGCTTCGTCATTTTGAGACTGATCCATGTCATATGGCACTTACATAATTCTGATGATGTAAATGGAACTAAAACTCAAACAGCCAATGATAATTTTACAGCAGTATTAATTAGCGAATCAAAGTGCAGCGAGAACCAAAACTAACTCAGGCTGAATTAAGATTTCACCTTGAACATAGCGCACTCGCTCGCTTCTCTTCGCCTAGCTGGACTGCTGTCTGCTGTTTCCTTCTTGCTGCAAAGTTATCAAAAATGTAAACCCTTTTAAAATAGGCACAAGCAATGTGTCAAGTTGTTTGTGGCCGCAACATGCTTGCTGAAATAAAAGATTTTATCTGCCTCGGCTGTAAGTTTCCTATTCATTGTGGATCGGCATTTCAGCATTCTAAAGACATCAAAATTCTCGCTGCTCATTACGGATTCACCCGTCTGCGTTCTAGATTCTCCCACTCTTTCATGAAAATATGCAACTGTCTGTTAGCTACCTGGACTGACGTAAGCCTTTTGTTTATTCTCACCTGAAACGATATAAATCAGTGGCGTGTACTTTTTTGTAATCCAGGGGTTTCTTGTACGCAAGCATTTCCTCTGTTTTCTATCAGTTGGCAAATGAGCATTATTTCCTAAAATACTCCTCGGAATAGACTTCTGGCTAAAAAGAGGCTCCTTCGTGAAAAACTAATGATGATGCCATTTGAAAAATAAAGATTTCTTTCTTGGGTTAATTAGGAAGGAGAAAGAAGCTGTTGTTATCTGACCCTTAATTTCAGTTGTTATGTACACTAGAATTGGCGAAGCGTTTAGTGTTAAATAATGAAAGAAACGAACGTTATATAATATAATAATGCATTGAAGCTGCTCGAAACACTTACACGTAGAGCTTAATGAAAGGTTTCATAGCCAATTGGCTAAGGAGAGGGATATACGCGCTTTGCAAATCACTGATCACTCCAGCAATCCACACTTTACGTTTGCGTTAACTTCAGCAATTCATATTTTGGCCGAAATTTCTCTTCCCTTTTATACTGGAAAAATATATTTGTAACTAAAAATATAATTGTATTCTTTGATTACGTTTTTCAATCAATTGATAAAAAAAAACAATTATACGAGTATAAAAACACTCGCAATCGTTTAATGTAAATATTGCTTTTTGACGTTATAAATGCCAGAAAATTGCCAACTCACAATAATTATCACTTTTCGTAACCAGAGCCGACACAAAGCATAATACAACTTAGAGTCTTATGGCACTGCTTAGAGTCATTCAAATCAAATATGAATTAAGTCCCGATTGATACGTTGCATTTTTATTTTTCTTCCCATGTGTAACATGAATACAAGCCAACTTCCTTTATGAAATCATTCACGAAAGCTCCTCTTCTCAAAGGCTCTACTATGTGTTGCCATAATCAGATAAATCAGATAAAAATAAAAAAACGTAATGCAACATAAAAGTTTAATTACTCTTATGCTGCATTACGTTTTCCACGAATCCTTTCCCCTCCTCGGACACCTATATATCACGTATAATCAAAATTTGGTATATTTATATTTTCAGAGTTTTAATAATTTATAAGGATGAAGAGGTCTTTGTTTGTTTAAGTATGCACTAAGTCTGTGTGAATCATTTAAGTCCAGATATAAAATCCGATTTTAACGCAGATAAAGCATAACAATATGGGTAATAGTAGTGTTCTTGGTCTAACTTTGTAAGGTTTATCCTAAGTTTATTAACAGTTATTTTAAGTTTTGTATCTTTCCTATCTTATTCTAATTTCAGCTTACAATTTCCGGCCAGAATGTAAATTCAGAAACGCAGTTAATGCAAATAAGAAAGAGTACTATTTAAGTCGTGACTTGACCGACTTAGAGAGAGTGTGATTCCTTGACTAGGGCGCGTTTGCCTTTTGGCTACGTCTCTCTTTTGGATACGCCTCTCTTAGCTATTACTACGCTCGGCCGTACCTTAGGCCCTTGCTTGGCTTCCCGGTTTAATTAATACTTAGGGGCCAACTAGTTAGATCTCTGATAGCTTCGGCTATACCTTTTCAATAGCTTAGTTAAGCTAGTTTTGGTTTAAATTATTATTATTTTATGTTCAAGCCCGAGTGGCGGCTTTGTGTAAAGTTCCAAGTAGAAATTGACTGTAAATATACTGAAAAATAAAGGATTATAAACCCTCTTTAAGTCTTACGTGTTCTGTTCGCACACTTAATCGATTATTCGCTTGTTAGTGTTCGTGAGGGTCTAAGTTAGAACTTTAGGATTAAATGGTAAAACCCCACAACTTCAATACGTTAATTATTCTCTTCTTATGAGAATACGAAATACGAATAATATGAAAGTGTTGAACTGAATTTTTCGTTGCTTTATTCTTATAAAAGATGAATTCATCAAATCCTAGAAAATTTCCATTTATGTATTTCTAATTAATTCTTCAAGTTCCCTTAATAAGAGAAAATTCTTTCTCTGTTTCTCTATCTTAAGGAGGAAATCATATATGAGGCTATAGTGGAGGGATTAAAGCATGCCCAATGGTAAAATTTCGTGCACGCTTTCCGGTGCGTCTGCTTAAGTTGCAGTTAGTAAACGAGCTACGAACAAAGAGAATTTATGATGTTACAAATATAATGTACTTCCATGTATCGTTTCATAACTATGTACTCAAGGGTGATATGACTCATTGCCACAACTGCCAGCATTTCTACCAAACCTCGGCTGTGTGCAAACTCGTATCGAGGCTTGTTAAGCGTAGTACCTGAAATAGAAGCTTAAAATGTGAAACAAAATGGGTCAAAGATTTAAAATGTTGCAACTGTAATTTAGGACACGTAACTAATTTTAAAGGTTGGCCCAAAAAGGTTTTAAATATTAAAAGGAAATCTTCAGAAAGGATAAAGGTGCCCCAGACGTGTGGCTTGGACGCTAAATCGGAAGATAACCCCCAAAATTCCTGCGGAGAAGACAGTTAAAAATCCGGGGAGGCCTGCCTACCCTGATAACATAAGATAATCTGCTGTTAAACGTACTGAAAGTTTAGATGAATCTAAATATGAAAGAGTAGTTGATGCCGGAAAAGAGCCTGAAAAACGAAATTCAGGGACAGCCAATCCGCAGACTACAAATTTCGAAAACATTTCGGGTACTCTGACTGATTTCTACAAAACTATAAAAGAATTAAATACCATATTTACTGGTTTCTCGACCTTTAATATCATTCGTATTGTTGCGTGCGTACGGGTTCGTAATGGATTGAATGCACAAGTCGATAAAAAGTCAATAAAATTTATTCTTTTCACAAGAAATAAAACAAAATGCTGAAATATTTTCTCACAGATATTCGTACAATATCACAATATCTCAAACGTTAAACAGAACTCAATGCAAAACAGAGAAAGTAAATCCAATCTCACAGCGAATTCGCTACAATCAATAACAGCATTCAGTAAGCAAAACGTTTGCTTAAAACAACAGCAACTGAGCTGAGGTGTTTTAATTCGGCTTTGATAAGCTTTTTAATTATTCCCGGGAACATTCTGGTAAAATCTAAAAATATTTCGATTTTTCGGGATCGCTACAGCAATCACGAGATATCCATTTATTAAATATTAAATGCACGAGCTCTTGCATTTGTACTTTTCCAACGTAGCTTTCTCCTCAAAATCATCTGCGCCGCACGGGAAAATAAAACAATTTTAATTACAATTCTAAATAAATACGAAATCCGTAACAGTATCATGGCTGGTAGAATGTCTGAGGCCAAAGACCTTCCGACTATTAGGCATTGCTTCCGACATTTCTTAGATTGGCCTTATATTGAAGAGAATTGAGCCTTAAATTCAGGACGATTGAGCCTTAGATTAAGGCCTTAAATTAGCCCTCCATATAAAACCAATCCTTAGACTGAGGGCCTAGAATATGGAATCTTGAGGACTAGCCTTAGACTAATCAGAATCTTGATGATTAGTACTGATCATTCTTGAGAATAATCTTAAATTTTCTAAATGTCGCAAAAATTATCCTCAGTCATTCCAATCTGAATAGCAAGCGTTTGATATATGAGAGTTTTAATATATGTATTCTCTTTTTTGGACATCATATTCTTCATACGTGGGTATTTTTTCCAACTGCCGCTATTTTGCTTATGAAGCATTCACCCGGAAAGGGCGAAACCACTGGTCATTCAGCTATTTCATCACCGAAGATGTTGCTCTGGATGCAGCGATAAGTCGAAGGAGCAGCGGACTCTGTTATTTGGATAAGAGAGTCTGGATTTATCTAATTAAATGCATTAGATACTCAAACTATAGCAAATGAAGTGGCAATTTTTCTGAGAAAGGAAGGGTCTGATCTAAGAAAATATGCTGGATAAGCTTACGATGGAAGTTCAACCTAGGCACAGAATATCAGTGATGTTCAGAAGATTTTGCTACGTATATGTGAAAATGCCTATTTATTCATTGTGCTAATCATAAAGAAAAAAAAAGGAATTGTGAATTTAGTTGTCAGCGATTTAAACTACATAAAGATCAGAAATATATTTGCTGCTGTCATGTCAGCGAACTGGTGCAGACACCAGGGTCCTGTGCATGAGGCATTAATCTTCTCAATAAGAAATTTCATTAAGAATTTTGGGCACTTCACAAGGTTGTTTTTAGATTGAAATCTTTTTAAAAGTTCTAAAGCAATTCAAAAACACAGCTGTGTAAATGGTAAAAATATCTATATAGAAAAGCTGACGTTGGTAAAGAGCAAACAAGGAACCTATACTCTTACACATTCAGTTATATTTACAATGAATAAAAGGCAAATTCCCCTCCCATATTACATTTTCGTTTTCAAGATGTGCGAAAGATGGAGTTTTCTTTTGCTTATGATTTATCTTCAAAATTGTTACTGTAACGGATGTGATAAACATTTTTTGTGAGTCTATTCTGCGAAGAAAATAAGTGCATTAAAAATTCCAACCTTGTATGAGAACGTTGCTCCCAGAAACAGAAACGTATCAACATATTCAAATAGCATTTTACAAATATAGTTCTAGGACTGGAAAAAATGTTATCAAAAGAAGATAACATTTCTACTAGGAAAACTGGTTTCTAATTGTGTCGCGATAATAACTCTATGCCACGACGAGTTTTGAATTTATTGCATGCGTGAGAATAATTGAAAAGTATTCTGTTCTAACCTGTGGCTAATACTTTACAATCTTGGAATCTAAACACGTTGCAGTATGTGCACCATTTAAACAGAATTTTAATTCTCGTGAAAGAACATCGTAAAACAGCAGATGTTTTATGACAGAAAAATTCTAGCTTTCGCGAGTATTATTGTTGAAAACATGCTGTTGAGACAAATCTTGCTTGTCTGACATCAAAGCAAGCTCACGAAATTCATCGTGACAAGAAGGCAAGATTGTGCCTGTCGCTGGCAAGAGCCTTGGGCACCCCATAGGTGAGAGTACGACTTTGCTCAGTTGCGCCCCTCCCCCCCACTTTGCAAGAAAGAACCTCGGGGAGATGGCTTAGAGCATCTTCCACCCCTTTTCTCCTACCATCAACCTCCCGAGAGGACTTTCGATTCGCCGCATATTTAGAGTGCCCATGCCGCACAGAGACACTACATTCACAAACATCCATACCTTCTTCCGGATTCGAACACGAGCGCTTCGGTACGGTAGTCAGTGTCGGTAACCACCATCTCGATTGGGCGACTGCTGGAAACATTTGATCTGCAAGTATCAAGGATTACAAAAGTACTATCACTCAAATTGAAAAGTGCATATCACTCAAATCATACAATATCACTCAAATTCTTCAACGTTTAAAAATTAATCAATTTTGGAAAAGGTGCTATTGCTAAAAAAAGCTATATAGCTTATTTGGATTCCTCAGTTATTGTGAAAGAGTTTTACCAGCATTTTGTTTATTGTTATTGCACCTTGTTTGTGGCTATGTTAGAGATGTCATGCAAGCATACAGCAAAAAATTGCAGTTCTTTCGCAATTTTTACCTTTTAGAAAATTTTGATAATGAGATAGAACTCTGATATAATTTTTGGAAAGATAAGAGAGTAAAGATCGACAATATGAACGAAATTACAAGAGATGAAGACTTTTTTTTGCAAACGAAATAAGTTCTTATATGTGTTTCTCAACTACATATCATGAGTAGTATTGAAAGTTCTTTTCAGATCCTGCTCAGAATTAAAATTTGATTGCATTCTAACAATAGCAAAGGTTGGGTTTGGTAGATTATAGCAAAACACACTAGGGCTATCTGTCCAAGAAGAGGGTTGATTTCGTGGAGGACTTTTTGAGAGAAACTGACTCATACACACGTTACATATAGGTCAAATCACGAAAAGGCTCATTCAGCCAGCTCATTCGCCTGGAATCGAACCCAGGCGAGAACTACCAGCGTTCAGCTGTTTTGCCACCGGCCGCTGGTGGGCTTCAACAGTGACAAAGAATCGTTTTATTGGGCTAAGTATGTTAAGTGCGCATCGAAAGTTAATTTAGGAAAGAAAAATCAAAACAAAAAAGGAAATTCTAGAAAGTTTTAGTTTAGACAGAGGAAAAATTGTACAAATATAAATTATTCACTAAGTTAAAAAACTCAAGAGTATTTTTATTCCTACTCACCAAATTTCAATAATCTATTTACACTAATATGTTCAAGTCCATTATTTACATTCCTTTATTCTATTGCGCAAAGTACGCGAGAGCTATCTACCTAAGGCAAAACATGTCTTAATGGAAAATTTTCTTAGGGTTAACTGGCTGGTATTTACTACAATGAGAAAAACCATGAAAACTCTCATTAAACAATCAATTCGTCCTCTAGGCTGAAATACATTTTATCCGTTCAACCACTGATCGGCGATTTCGAGATAGAACCTGGCTTAGTTTTCTCATTCTAAAATCATTTGCACCGCTGGTTCGGTTCCTTATTGAATCAAAATTATCTACATTAGGACAGTAGTTAGGATTATAATTAGGACTGCATTTAGGACTATATTGTTTTAGGAGTAAATGTGATGTATTGCTGTTCAATGTATCATATAATAATGTGCCAAGTCCACAATGTAAATGTAAACAATTTAACCTTTTCGCGAAAAAAATGAATATTGAAGCTGCTCATTTCTGAGGTGCCACTGGACACTACAGACAACACCGCTGGCAGCTGTTGTAGACTTGTGAATTGTTGGGTGTCCACTAGGTGCTGACAGCAGGCATTGGGTGGATGTGTTCAAAATGGTTAGTGGGTAGAGGCGTTACCTGGTGGCTGATTAGAGAGACAGTGTTGCCTCTTCCACTTCTAATTGTACTTGGCTTGGATTTTGGTTAAGCCTAAGCCTGAATTATGGAGATAGCTAAAGAAATGTGTGGGCTGCTGACAGTTACTCTATGATCAGTGCCAGGGCATCTAACACCACCAGCAGCATTGCAGTTATGCAGAATATAAGACATAAATAGAATAAATATGTAAACGCAAATAAATTAGTAATCTATCAAACCAGATATTAATATGCCAATATAAAAAATTAGCCAAGATGTTCTAATTAATAAGGTCTACCTATTTAATGAGACCTTATTTAATAGTCTTAAAACTTGTATGTTTTGTTTGAAATAATATATTTTATATTTTTACCTCCTTGCACGAAGTAAAAGAAGTATTGCAATTGTGAAAAATGTCGGATTCCCTTTTTCAACGGAAATCTCCGTTTTGACCGTTTCCGAATCCATTTGGACAATTTATTTTGCGTGACAGCTGTATGCAGAGACAACTCAACCAGGAGAAGGGACTCCTAGACTTGGTAACAAAGACCTTAACACGGTAAAACGCCCCAAACCCTGAAGGGAGGTCCGTGGGAGGCGCACCCCCCGTTCAACCCAGGGGGACGTGGAAGAGACGATGAAAAAGAGATTGACATAAATATTGTAGAATGGACCGCCAAGCGGCTACTGACGAGTATTAAGAAAAAGAAAGCCAGTCCCCAAGTGTTGACCCAGGGGAGCCAAACCCCCAGGGACAACCCGCTAATCAAAACTATGTAACTCCACCACAGCCAGAGGAGCAGACACGACAGTACCAGTACGGTCCCTGCCAAGCCTGAACCATCGTGAGTAAATTCGGATTCTAGTCCTGTGAAGCCAACTTATATACCCTCGTGGTTGAGACTGCCTAAGTACAGATCCCAGCCAGTACTTCCCAGGAATTCTCCTGAGTCAACCCCCGGGGGGGGGTTGTACGCAGAGACAGAATACAGGGACTCTCTTTCGCAAAATGGATTTTTTTCGTGATGTCTGTACATGTATGTGGGTGGGGGTTGAAGATGATATCCTTCGCTAATTAATACTTCCACGCCACAGAAACATTTAATGATATAAAGAAAAAGCTATACCGATTGAATTAGATAACAGGGCCTTAGCGCCTTCTCGCGCTTGTTGGATTATACAAACACAATTCTGCATCAGTTTTATTATTTTAAATAGACGCTCGGCGCCTACTCGCGCTGGCTACCACTGTTACCACCTTCACGCGGTTCTCTGACATCCTCGGCTCCAACTCGCTCTCGCTGGAGGCGTACAGGTGATGTCCTCTGATGGCTATGGAACTTAGGGATCCCACACTTATGTAGGTATCTAGCATAATTCAAAAACGATTAGCCATAGAACGTTGACATTTTTGTATAGGGGCTGCTATAACATCTAATTGTGCACCTCCCTTTTATATTGCAATTTGTAGTATTAAACGTGTATATAAATACATCCACTCCCTTGACGGAACTTTATTTTCATGATCATTGGTCATAATAACATATTTCCAATTGCAGAATTGTTTTAAATGACGCAAATGTTTTGCAATGTCAAAGAATAATAATAAAAAAATAAACTAAATGCAACTTTTGGTGCAACTCGCGGTTCTTATATTTGGGAAAATTTTACACTCGTTATGAAAAAATTATTTAAGAAGAAGATTGACTCTCTCGCACAACAAAAATTGACTGGGATATTTAATTTCCAAATTTGCAATTTTTGATGTCATTTTCATCTTGCCTTTAAAGATCGGTAAATTAAGTTAGAATAATTCGAAGAAATAAGTTTAAACTTGTGCAGCAAAAAATATGCATAATTTAACAGAGAATTCAAGCAGTGCCCGTTTCAGATTATTTTTTATCGATACCTGCATGGAAAAACATGTTTCATTTTGATAACTAAAATTTTCAAAATCCTTAATTTGCGTTTTCAGTATTATATTGCAATTTTTTAATTATTACCTTTTAATAATCTACAAATAATCCTTTCATTTAGGAATATTATAAAGGAAGGAAAACATTCTATTATTAAAAATACTTCAGAAGAGCAGTAAGCCATTGCATAATTTACAGCTGCTTTTTATATTTATAAAATACAAATTTGCCATACAGTAAGTGATAACCTGCTACTGAAATATTAAAATATTTGTCAAACTACATGTAGCAATATGTTATTGTTATCTGATAAAATGTTTTGAATTCAAGATTTCAGTGCATTATATGCGTAGTTATTGAATTCCAGGGCAATAATTTTCATTATAGAACGAAACAAAGTCATATATATTCATTTAAATTGATTTAATAACTTCATATAATACATAATTTACTATTTTATCTTTTTTTATTATTTTAAAATCGAATTTAAAAAATGAAAAATTAATCAGAAACTTAATTTTAAATGAATTGGAAAGAGAACGTGCGATCCGGATAACTGCATTTCAGAATAACAGAAGTTTCGGACATGTGGAGCTAAGCTGCACGTATATTTTTGTTTTAAGTTTTTCATTACTGGGGTAATGAAAGGATGATTACTGTTAATGAATTACTCGAGGAATGAGAATCAATTCAAAATAGTAAAAGCAAAATTAATAGGGAATCCCAATCTTAATAGTGAAAGAGAAATATGTCTTTGAAGAAATTATTGCAGCCCTAAAAATATGTGTGTGTGGGGGGAGGAGAGTATCGGGAGGGTAGGTAGCATGAATCTAAGCCAGGGATGGGCAAACTACGGCCCGCGGGCCAAATCCAGCCCCTTGGAAGACTGTATCCGGCCCGCGGATAGAATCTTAATTTGCCGGTCCGAGGCAAATTAAAAGAAATATATATTTAAATATTATATCTCCATATCCTTTTCTACTTTGTTTAAATATTACTTTTTTTCTTCCTTTCGTTCAAATTATTGATGATCTTTTTACTGTCTCTATTTTTGTTTTACAAAACATAAATCGATGGAAATAGCAAGCACAAACACCTTTCAATCGGTAAAGTGTTAAACGCGGAAGTACTTTGGTAGTTATGCTGTAGATTGGCTTAAGAATCGTTATCTGTTTTTCGGGGAGAAGTATGCGAATTCAATATAAGTGAATCAGACCTCACATTTGGCAGACTGCGCATTTTAAGCTCCAGCCAGCGGTCTTTTCTTTTGTCGCGAATTCTAGTATTATTGATTGCGTATGGAAAGATTGCGGACATATAGCATCATTGTGAATAGTGGTTTTGAAATTGTTAAAAGTATAGCGTAGCTAGTGCTTGTTTGGGTTATTCGTAAAATATTTCAACCCCAAAATGTCTACTAAAAAACGTAAAGTTGATTCAGAATGCCATGCTTTTAATGATGAATGGACCTAGAAATATTTTTTACAGTTGTAAAAGATAAACCAGTGTGTCTCATCTGCAATGAAGCTGTAGCAGTCTTCAAAGAATATAACATCATTATCGAAAGTGAGTTTCCCGAATTTAATATCTCACGCCCAGAAAATCAGTGCTATGTTTGCTTCATCTTATATATGTGAACAAGTGTTTTCAACAATGAACCTTAGAAAGAATTATTTAAGAAGTAGAGTGACAGATGAGCAGTTAGCCTCGTTCCTTAGAATCAGTACATCTCACTTCGAACCTCAATATAAGAAACTTTTAAAAATGAAAGCGCAATTTCATTCTTCTCATTAACATATTTAAATTGTAATACTTGTATATGTTTTTAAAATTTTAGAAAAATTTACCTTGGCCCGCCAAACTTTTTTTTTTCGATTTTTGGCCCGCGAACGAAAACGTTGCCCATCCCTGATCTAAGCACTTTGAACTGAAAATATTTGAAATTTAGAAAGGCAGGCATGTAAATAGCTAAAGTAACACCGGATATCAAGCTTGATAATGAATGAGGAATATGTTTTTGAAGCAATTATTCTAGCACTAAAAATCTGAGGAAAAAGTAAACGGGGGGGGGGAAGTATGGAACTAAGCATTTTAAACTAAAAATATTCGGAACTCAGAACGGCATTCGGTAAGCACAATTATTTACTGTACTGAATAATCTGAATAGAAAGCTAAATTGCTAAGAAAATTCACTTTTGCAAATACGTTTTTGTCATATACGTGAATTTCATTATATGCAATAATGAAAGAAGAAACATTTCAACAAGCTTATCGTAAGTGCATAAAGATTTTTCATATTATTAGTACCAGGCCAAAATCACAAATCTGGAAACGTATGCTTTGAAAACAAATGCATTTAAACATTCCACACACATTCGGTTCTGAGAAAATCGAATACAATTATTCATTTATATGTTTCTTAGAAGTGGGGAGGAATTATCTTTTTTGTACTCGCATTTGAGGTTATAAAGCATCTTTTTTATAGGTGTAATATACATTAAAAAAATGGGGAAAATGTATATACTTCAAAAATAACAAAATATGTGATACGATAGCTTAGACATAAATAATAGCAACAAGACATAAATGTTAGGATGCTAATGAGGAGACATAATAAATCAAGTTTTACATCTTAAAATCTGAATAAAATTGTTTATTAGAGTATGTTTTCATACCATTAAATCGCACTGATACATTTAAAGCACAAGGTTATACATGGGAGACGCATATAATTAAATACGGAAATAAATTTGGGCGAATAGCTTTCAATTATCTTTCATATTAGAGAAGACAGCTCATGGCGATAAATGCGAGTTATTGGTAAACCCGAACTTGCCTTTGCAGCTTGTATACTTGTTTGATGGAAGGTCAGGGTCGCTTGCGATGTTTCATTCCAGCGGTTGTTCCAAGTTTTCACTACTCAGCCCAACTGCGGCGGATACTTACGGATGACAGCATAAATATCCCAAGAGGTAAGTAAATTTTTTGCTTTTCTGTTTTATCCGTCTGATATTATTTATAACTAGGAAGTAAGAGACTAATTAAAATATTTATTTCCTAATCATTTAAAATATTTATTTCCTAATCATTAATTAATGATGATAAATCAAGAAGTAAAGATGCGGGAAAGCATAGTGTTTTGGCCCTAATATGACATACTTTTTTTTTAGTCCGAAGGGACGGTAGTTCAGAAGGGCTACTTGTCTCAAGATGGCATTTTGTGGCGTTTCACTATCAACGGCAAATCACATTTTAAATTGTTGCCACCAAATATTATTGCTCTGCATTATATTTAAAGAAATTAAATTATAAAGAATCTGTATGAATGTATGGTTCTCGCATTGTGAAAAAACGACATCAAATTTTGAGTAACGTAATTCTCCAACCGAACATGAGTACCTGAAAGCCCGAATTTTAAACTTGTTTTATTATCTATTTCATATTTTGTAAAACTTTAAAGAATTTTTGGTTAAAAAGATTTCAAAACGAGCAGTGGCAACACTGTACGAAAAAACAATTATCTCCAGCGCGCTAGACTGTCTATCGAGAATTCTAAACGTATGCTGTTTTTAACTAGTATTTTGTGATATTCCTGTTGAATTTTATGATGTTTAAGTGCGAAGAACGTCATATTTAATTAATAAAAGTAACGCAACAAAAATAAATGCCCCTTTGGGCGTAATATAAAATCTGAAAGCTTTCAGATTTTTTTTCTTTTAAATTAGTTTTTGAAATCCGTATCCGTTTCTAAGTTGTTTTAAATTCTGACAACTTATTAAGTGTAATTTATTGTTTGACAACTCTCAGAGCACGCGAAGGCAGCCAAAAACATATTTGAATAATGTAACAAAAATTTTTGGTTGGTTGTTCGATTGGTCAACTAGCAAAGCACGTGAAAGCCGTCCGCCTAATGGCCGGGGGGGATAAGGAAACAAAAATTTTTTATTCTTTATTTGGTGATTAACAAACAGACGGAGAGGGTTATCTGCTTAGGCGCATGGGTGCCACATTGGGCAGAACGTAAACAAAACCTTAGAAGTTATATGAACCTCAATAAATTATAAAGAATTATATGAACCTCAATAAAGTATTTTCAGGTGTTAAAATCCTCAAATATATTATTATTTTAAATATTTTATAAGGAACACATAGCGAACTTTGTTTAAATTATTTTATTAATTTAACAATTTGGGGGAAAAATCCATCTCAGTTTTTCTCTATGCCTTTTTCTAGCTTGTTTTTCAACGCATTTAGATATTTTTATTATTTAGTTATTTTTATTAGATATTTAGATATCTTTATTGTTAGATATTTTTATTGTTTAATTGTAACTGAACATAATCCATAAATGGAATTAAGATCTGGATTTTAGGTTTGTGTTTTAAGGATATTAGAGCAATTACATAACGCTGTTGTAGTCCGTATATACGAGCAGAATATTTTGATGTTTTCTTTCAGGTGGCTTAAACGATGTATTAATATTTTACGATTAGCACTTTGCTTAAAATTTTTTAAACATGTAAGTATTATATTATTTGTTATTTTAATATTATTTTCATCTAAGTTTACTATCTTTAGCCAATGATTTCTTAATTTCCGCTCCAGGAAATACGTATAGATCCAAATGAGCAGTGGCCCGAATGGTTAAGTTCTGGTTTGCTTGGGTTTATTGAGGGTGGAACAAATTGTTATGACGTTTTTGGTGGTTTTATCATGTGTATTATAACTACGGACCACTTGCACTTGCATTAACCACAGACATTACAGGTAGTTTCTTCACGAAAGCATCCTTCTTAATGTATGGTTTGCCACGGTCAGTTAGTAGACCATTCTGCTACCATGCTGTTTTAAACTTTAGCTAAAGTTCATCTCTTGCGCTTTTTTAAACTTTCCACTTACTTAGGGGATAACGTGTTAAATTTACTTTCATGATTTGAATATATATAAATTTGAAAGTTTTCAGATTTTATATTACTCCCAAACAGGCATTTATTTCATTTACAGAACGCTGCATCGGGAATTCTAAACTGCTACGCTGGTTTTAAAATTTTTGTAATTTTGCTGTTGAATTGTATATGGCGTCAGTGCGAAGAAAATGAAGCTTAATAATAAAGATGAAGGCAAAAAATGAGTTATTAGGAGTGAGTATAGCTGCAGACTGATAAACTGCGAGCTCAGAGAGAGAGAGCGTAAAATACCTTAACAAACCCTTTTGGGCGAAAGTTAAAATCTGAAAACTTTACGATTTATTTATTTATTTTTTTGTCCTTTGTTGTTATTAGCAATTATACATCACGAACCGATCTCATTTGAGAATACTTGGAAGCTATATTAAACATAATTAATTTAGAAATTTATCGTATTTCATTGAATTTTCGAATCGATATTAGCGTTTTTATAGTGATCAATAATCAAATTTTTTAGATGACTTTTAACTCACGTGTTTTACGTACTTGCCACGATTCAATATAATTGTGGTTTTACGGTACTTAATTTTAACGATGAATAGATGAGCGGGTTGCGGCCAAAGGAAAATTTGTAAATACTATTCCATAAAAATTTTTACTCGTATCTCTGTTTTAGTAAAGACGGACGGCAATTTTAAAATTCCACCTAATATGAGCTTCGATGCAGCACACCAAAGAGCAATGAAGTTCAGCTAAAAAAGCAACTTGCAGGGTACAAAAATTAGCGTTTTCAGAGTTTTTAATTAATATCTCGAAATGGCTTCCCGTGAATTTTTGAAATCCGGGATACCTCTCTGGAAACTCAACTCCACACCCTTCAGGAGGAGAGGATGTTAGAAAAAACAAACAGACAACAGCCGTGCAAAGATTCTTAATAGTATTAATGCTACAATTATTTTAAAATATGCGTCAATCTGTATTAAGCTTCCCTGCCATTCTCTCTCCAAATGTCCGTGTAAATTTCTGAATTACTACTTTGCTTTATCGAAACATAAGCAACAGCATAATTATTACATAAATTCACAAATTTCCGCCTTAGCTGTACGTAATAGATTTTAATAGTCCCCCTTTAGACATTCATCAGTAATATGCCCACAGATTATCACATTAGCACTTCCTCTTTTTTAGTTGCATGTAATCTGAATATTTTTTTCACTGTAATACACAGTCCAGTCACATTAATGTGACCACCTGTCAAAAGCCAGAATAACCACCTTTCGCAGAGCGGACTGCTGCGAGACGTGCAGGAAGAGAGTCACATAGGTCCCTGAAGGTGTTCTCTGGGATGTTGAGCCATGCCGACTCTAATGCCGTGGCCAGCTGCGCTAGATTACGCGGTTGAGGATCCATGGCGCGAACAATTCGATCGAGATGGTCCCACAGATGCTCGATTGGGTTTAAGTCAGGTGAGTTTGCTGGCCAGGGGAGGACGGTAAACTCATCCTGGTGCTCTTCGAACCACGCACGTACACTGGCAGCTGTATGGCACCTCGCATTGTCCTGCTGGAAGATGCCATCATCCTGAGGAAAAACAATGCGCATGTAGGGGTGAACATGGTCCGCAAGGACAGATGCGTACTTGTATTGATCCATTGTGCCTTCCACAATGATCAGTGAACCTAGAGAATGCCAGGAAAACATTCCCCAGACCATAATGCTCCCGCCTCCAGCTTGGACCGTTCCGGCAATGGTTGCAGGGTGGTTCCTTTCAGAGGTTTCACGCCTTATACGCCAACGTCCATCTGTCCGATGGAGCATAAAACGCGATTCATCCGAAAACGCAACCTGTCGCCACTCAGTGGACGTCCAGCTGCTGTACTGGCGTGCAAATTCTAGCCTTCGCCGTCGATGAACAGCAGTCAGCATAGGTGCACGAACCAGGCGTCTGCTTCGGAGGCCCAGACGCAGCAATGTTCGCTGAATAGTACTTTGGGAGACACTTTTGGTAGCCCCTTGGTTCATTTTGGTGGTCAGTTGCTCAACGGTAGCCCGTCTATCTGCCCGAACGCATCTCCGCAACCGTCGTTCGCCTCTGTCATCTATGGCCCGTGGTGCACCACATTTGCCACGTCGCTGATTTTGGACAGTCCCATTTTGCCATGCACGGTACACTTTTACCACGGCGGCACGCGAACAGTTCACAAACTCAGCCGTTTCGGAAATGCTTCCACCCTTGGCCCGAAAGCCAATGATCATGTCCTTTTGGAAGTCGGATAAATCGCTTCGTTTCTGCATTACGCCAACGATTGAAATGTTTTCCGAAGCCCTCACACACCCTTTATATACGCTCAACTGCACTGTGCTGCCACCTGCCTTCTGTGATTGGTTATTTAACTCTGACATGGAAAGTACGTGGTGGTCACATTAATGTGACTGGACTGTGTATGTGAGACCATTTAATACGTACGTTGTATTTCTTCGTAAAACGACTTTAAAAAATGGGGATCGCTTTGTGTGCGATGCCGTCTTTATATTCGGACATTTTCGGTAACGTTTAAGCTTGTTTTGTTTACAGGAAATGGAAGACATTCAGTGAAACTGGAAATCAAAGCATTTCTAGGGTCAACGGCAGCAGAGGAGAACGACTCAGGTAAAACTGTCATAACATTGTTGGGTTGATTTAGAATGTTAATGGTTGAATCAACTAACCGGTTTAAACCAGGTGTCTTTAACGGAGAGGGGTACGAGCTGTCTATATATCAAATAAATGGCTTTACGTTTCTTAAGTTCTTTTCTTCGCTGTCCCTTTCTCCTGTCTTCCTTTTTCACTCCCACCAGTGATTTCTGAAGACATTTTTACTGCGTTTTTGAAGAACGGGAATAAGTGTCTTTTTGAACGTAGAGTTAAAATATTTGATGGCTACTTACTATGTTTGCAGCTATTATTGCAGAAAGGAAGGAGTTGGACTGTGTTCTCATAAAATGGTGCAAAATGATAACAAGAAACTTGCAAGTTACCAGAGCAATACTGAGAATGTCCTCTACACGGTTAATCTGGTAGCAATTAAAAGAAATAGCGAAAGGCAATAATCCATGTTATATATAACAGAAAAGTAGTTTTAGCAAGTTATATCTGTATTTTCAAGCAATTTAGTGTGCAGATTCATTTGACTAATTACATTAGATTAGCACTAGAGAAAAGACGAATTAACAAAAAAAAAAAAAATCTGAAAGTTTTCAGATTTCAACAGTCTCCCAAAAGAGTTCTTAAGGCTTTTCTACACTTCGCTGAGTTCACAGTCTACCAGTCTACTGCTACATTCACTCCTGCTGGCCCATTTCTTTTTGTCATTTTTGTTTTATTATTAAGCATCGTTTTCTTCGCACTTAACACCATATACAATTCAACAGCAAAATTAGAAAAATTTTAAAAGCAGCATGTGCTTAGAACTCTCGTTGAAGTGTTAAGTGTTGGCATACATTTTTCTACATTTTACAGTCTTTTCTCAATGTATCATATCACTGTACAGCTTTCTTAGTAAGATGGCTTGCAAAACTTCTTTTTATAATGAACGTTTTGTATGCTAAATTTATTAATTAAATATCATGTTCTTTGTACTTAAGCGACATAAAATTCAGATGAATAGCAAAATCACGAACTATTTAAAAACATCTGGAGAAATTTCGATACACAGTCTAGCGCGCTGGGGATAGCAGAGTTCTAATCCGCACAACTTTGCCACTGCTCGTTTTGAAATCGTTGAATTTGTTAATCAGGAATTCATTAAAAATTTACAAAATATGAAATTCGAAATTTAAAGCTGGATATTTTTAACCGTATACAAATGAGTTTATTTGCTGCAGATAAATTTTAAGTAAACACTTTCTTGAATTCATATATCTGCGTTAAAGAACAAATTTATCAACTGACATTTGGCTGTTGGAGAAACGTTTGCAAACACATAAATGTACATAACGAGTCATGTCTAGCAATGGCACCATGTACACCACGAAGCTCGGCTCCAACAATATCGGCGCTTTAGATCATCAGTAGTTTACACCCCATATAGATTGAACTTATTAATAACTAAAAGCAAAACATAATTTTATTAACTGTCACTTGTATCCGCCCAGACGGTATAGTGGTTACGGAAGCCAACTGCGGTACCAAAGGCCCTGGGTTCGAATCCCGGAGAAGGCATGGTTGTAACTGTCGGTCAATTCATAAGAGGCAAAAGTGGCTCACCTATTAGGTGACTCCATAATAAAGTGACCACCACGTCTGGCTTCATTAGTGGCCAAGTCGAAGTCGGCTGAGGGCCGGCCATTGGTAAAAAAATAACTATTACTTGTCAGAACAAATTAGCAGGCACGGGGGATGGATGGGGTTGCCTTAATAAGCGCTATTAACTTGAAAATAGTTGCAAACACTTTTTTCAAGTTACTTGATATTCGATAAGGTGCAAGAGCTCCATGGTGCAAAGGTCCCAGCACCATTATGAAGTACAGTTTCTTGAGTAGCGCAAGCTGTCGAAGTGCCGCTTTCTGGCAGTACACGGAAAGGAAAGAATGGCCTTGGAGGACTTTTTAAGATAAACTGGCTCGTATCCACGTTACACATGAGAAAAACCACGAAAACGCCCATTCAGCCAGCCCGTATGCTGGGACTAAAATCCTGGACCGAGTACTAGTGTTCAGCGGCTTTTACCGATCGACCGCTAGTGTTCCACGGTTACAGTAAGAACAAATGAAAAAACAAATTCATGAATAAACTAGTGGTAATTATTATAATATTATTTATATAAAAGAAACCTACATTCCAAATGAGACTACTAGTAATATGAAGATAATAGGATATCTTCATTTTTACCTTTTGTATCTTGAATCTCGTCTGCTATTATTATTGTCTACGTGTATTTTCTACGCCTAAAATCATTTAATACAGTTGGAATTATATGGCATGAGCTATAGCTTTCAGGCCGTCGCCACCGTCACCGTTGTTATCCGTCTTCATCACCGTTTAGTCTGTCTTCTCACATGAGATGATCTTCAGAACGATCATGAGAATCATATATCCTCGTCTTCTTGAAGTTTTTCATCGTTATTACTTCATCAATCACAGCCCATGTATCCAAAACTCACGGCCATACCAATAAGTGAGATGGAAACAATCATACTACATGGAAGAACCCATTTAAAAACTTAGGGAAGCTCGCTTTCTTAGCGCCTGAGGAAAGAGGAAAATTATATGAGTACTCTGAAAAAGTTTTAGAACATTGTGTGATAAATACACAGGGGAAAACACGCAAACAAATAGGGTAGCAGCTGTTTATTGTTAAAGAATATTAGTGGGGAGCGTACTGAAATTTCGGCATGGCACTGTTGCCATCTCGTTCTAAATCAACATGTAAAAAAGCTGGTTCAGAAACAACGTGCCTAGCAATTAAACAGTATTCCTTCAAGCGTCAATGTTTCTTTTTCTGAATAACGCAGTCTCCAAGTCAGACATTTAGTCCTGTAATCAACCAGTTTACTCTTATAGAAAAATACAGCATTCACTGGGATCATTCATGCACCTGACATACAATCGCTGATTCTAGGAGTTTTAGCCCTTTCACGTTATGTAAGAAATTAAATTTTCACGTGATATTTGCGCCGCCGACTGAGTTGCTTCTCGGCCTTAAAAGCTGAAAACTTTGACATCCAGCCAAGACAGGAGACATTAACTGAGAAATATGAAAGGGAAAAAAAAATCTGAAACGTTTCAGATTTTAACCGTCGCCCAAAAGGCTTTGTTTTTACGCTCTCGTTATTACGCTTTCGCTGAGCTCCCAGTCTAACAGTCTGCTGTTACACTCACTCTATCTAAACCACTTTTTTTGTCTTTTTAGCTTTATTATTAAGCCTCATTTTCTTCGCACTTACGCCATATGCAATTCAACAGCAAAATTATATCAAAAGCAGCGTAACAGTATATGTTTAGAATTCTCGATGCAGCCAATTGGCATCAAGTGTTGGCGGGCATTTTTATTTTTATTTTATTTATTTTTTTATTTTATGTCATTTCTCAGTTCATCGTATCAATGTTCAGTTTTCTT
The DNA here is from genome assembly GCA_000611955.2 of Stegodyphus mimosarum. Lineage (NCBI taxonomy): Eukaryota > Metazoa > Arthropoda > Arachnida > Araneae > Eresidae > Stegodyphus > Stegodyphus mimosarum. Next base: position 373,578 of record KK119479.1, read on the forward strand.
AGTAAGATGGTTTTACAAAACTTTTTATTCCAAAGGGCGTTAGCCCACAAGAGCTATTAATTTCGTTTTGGCATTTTGCGTCGATTCACTTTTCAAACTGTTGCCACCAAATATTACAGTCCTGTATTATATTTAAAGAAATTAAATAACGAAGAATCTGCATAGATGTATGTATGTTTCTCGCACTGTGATAAAAAAAGGGTGCCTAGAGCCATCAAAATTTGAATAATAATCTTCCACCAAATATGGGCATCTGGAATCCCAAATTTGGAATTTGGAATTCGTTTTATTATATATTTCACCTTCTGTAAAATGTTAACAAATTTTTGATTAACAAACTCAACGATTTCAAAGCGAGGAATGGCAACACTGTGCGGAAATAAAACCATTTTTATCTCTAGCGATATGCTAATTTTAAAATTATTTTTCGATATTGCTGTTTAATTGAATTTAATTTTTTAAGTGCGAAGAACATGATATCTAATAAATAAAGGTAACACAGAAAACGTTAAAAAAACCTTTAGGCGTAATGTAAAATCTGAAAGCTTTCAGATTTTAATTTTTTTTTGTCATTTTATTATTAATGCTTTGGGTGTTTACTTTATTTATAAAATGTCACTTTATTATCGCTTACGCCACATAAAATTCGATTCAACAGCAAAACGCAAAATATTTAAAAATAGCATATCTTCAGAATTTCCGATAGACAGTCTCGCGCGCTGGAGATATCGTGCAGATTCTTCATTATTTAATTTTTTTAACGCGATAATGTTTGGTAGCTACAATCTGAAAAGTGACACGTCGTTTATAGTGATTCAAAGCAAAATGCCGTTTCGTGGCTTTCGGGACTAACATCCCTTTTGAGCGCATAATTGCAAAAAATACTGTGAAATAAAAATAACCTGTACATAAAATACAACAGATAATATTTATAGTACGTGCAGTTAACATTCCATTTAAATGTCTGAGTACTTTGAAAAATTGTATAAGTATTTTTTTGATATGATTACTTACATTTAGGCCCTAAGAATAAATGTAATAATTTCTCTAAAATTTAATTGTTAATTTATGTGGCCTACAAGCCGACGAGTGGTAAAGTCGCTGAATAGAAGTAGTTCGACCTAGGTTCGGCTGCTTGCCCCCCATGGGCTTTCTCGTATTTTTCCCCACGTGTAATGTGGATATTAGCTAGTTTCCCCGTAAAAAGTTCTCCACGAAGGCATTCTTTCTCGTAGACAGATAGCTCTTGCGTGCTTTGCGTTAATCAATTAAACCATGTCAATTAATTTGTGCAGTGTCGTGTTGTCAGCTAAATCGCCCAGTTAAAAAGTTGTTGCAAATTTTTGTTAGAAGAGAATTGTTAAGTTTAAATTTTGCAGTTACTTTTATTGCAACTTTTGCCGAATCCTACTGAAATTAGTTCTTATTTGAGGAAGTTTTGATCAGCTTCATTCTAAAGTACGTGGCCGTAGTTTTGGGAGTTTTGTGACAGTTTGGGGAAAGGGTTGAATTAAAATACTTTTAGGTCTGCAGCTGATTTCAACAGGACCGTAATTTAGAGAATCTTTCTGACAAACCAGGTTTTTTAGGGGGAATGGGGAGAGTTGAAACTAGAATAGACCTTAATTTAATCAAAACCTCAATTTGGGTAGCCTGTGTGATGGACCCATTTTGAGGGGAGGTAGTTCAAATTAGAATGTTTCAGGTGTATACAGGGTGAATCTGCACAAGTGGGCAAGAAGACAGCTATGCGAGCAATATTCGTCATAGAATATATGGTCGGATCGCAAGCGGTGAGAAGTTAAAATGTAGTTTACCATTGTCACATTTAAAGAATTAACACAAAATTGAGAGGAGATACTTCAGAAAACATTTTATTAACAGCACATGTGTAGAAATTGCTCAAAAGATCTTCCGCCAGCTGTAATGCAGGCTTCACACCTGCGAGATAGGGACTGACGCACATTTGCGAAGACACGAGGCATTTCCTGAATATCGCCGGCAACAACAGCGATCCTAGCTACTAAATCCATATTGGTTTCAATGGGGCATTCGTAGCTTTTCATCTGACCGTATAGGAAAATGCCCAAAGGCGAGAGATCTGGTGATCTTGGTGGCCAAGCTATAGGACCACCTCGACCAATCCATCGCCCTGGAAATTTTGTGGCTCATATAATCAGCAATCCTCGCGGTAATCCACGGTAGGAAGCGAGTACCGACCATTTTTATACCATTTATTTACAATGCCATTTAGCGGTTCGCCGTTTGCTTTCCGACCATACATTCTATAACGAATATTCTTCGTATAGCTGCCTTCTATCACCCCTTAAAGTTTTACCCACTTGATCAGATTCACCCTATATTTGATTTAGTTAATCAGGTTTAGTTGCAATAAAAATATTTTTATTTTTCCAGGCGACTTGGGATCATAATTTTGCGAGCCTTTTTGACGAAGGCTTTTTTTTGGAGGTGGGGAGAAGGGAGGTGACTTTAGAATACTTCTAAGGCAGGGATCCCCACCCTTTTTAAAAAAAAAAAAATCTCAGAGCACATTCTAGAACAGGGGTGGGCATTAAGTCGATCGCGATCGACCGGTGGACCACCAAGACATTTTGGGGTGACCGCCTTTACTAAGACATACTAAATTTATGGAGGACCGATGCAAGCTAGCCTGACGAATCGGCTTTTCAGAATCGATGCGACTGTGTTTATTTAAGCAAATGATTAGATGAATGTGCAAACGACACACGTTTCTTCATTGGAAGAACACGATAACTGAAAATATAAATTATACATTCTCTTTATGTCTTCAGCAAAACGAAGTTTTTCTCCTTCAAAATGGCAAAATTTTAAAAGCACGCAGTTCAGAACCTAAGAATAACTTTTGGAATCTAATGGACGAAATATCCTAATTAAAAAAAAGTTGCATTCCATTTAACATCGTTCTTTGGCTTTACTTGCCTGTATGAATCTGCATTTCCAATGATGAATATAATTAAGCCAACATATCGTTCCCGTCTCACAGAAGACCGCTTAGAATTCAGAGCAAGATTAACAATTAGTAATTATATACCAGATTCAAGATATTCAAGATTGGCTGACAGTTTGCAGAGTAAGTCTTCTACTAACTATAACTACGAGAACTATGTCTAGATGAAAATGATTTATTTTTTAATGCATTTTGAATTGTTTGATAAGAAACGCATCATTTGAAATTATTATATTTGTGGCTATTATTATTATGTTTGTATCTTGCGTTTTGCTTTAAGGCAGCGTCATCTATCGGCGTTGCCTCCTCGCGCGTGGTTCTACCCGAGTGTATAAAAAAGCCGTTACTGAGGTTGCTTTCCCTTTCTAGATGTTTTGTTCTCCTGATGAGGAAGGACCTGTGGCTGCCCTCGAAATCGATTGAGTGTTTTAGTAAATGTACGCCAAACAAAAGGTTGTTTCAGAGATTTTCATTGTCACATTGGCGTGTTTCTCTTCTATTCTAAATACTGTTATATTTCTCTAGTTAATCACTAACTGTAAAAAATTGTTACATAATATTTTATTGAAAATTTAAGTAATTTTTATCCTGGTCGCAAAGCAGCGGATACACGTAAAACCACTGGCAGGTGCAATGGTACCTGCGGGCATAGGGTTGGAAACCTCAATTTTAGAGTGTAGCTCAGTTACTTAATCAGAGCCATAATTTTGGGAGCCTTTTTGATGGATTCCTTTTTAAGGGAAAGTGTTTGAACTTGGAATATTTATAGGTGTCTAGTTGATTTATTAGTTAGAAATAATTGCTAGCAGATGCTGTACGCCAAATATTGTCTTTGTTCGCAAATTAACAGTTCTTCAATTACAGGGTGGGCATAAAAATATTTCGCGATAATCTATAGGCCTGCCTGTTCAACCAATGGACATGAAATTTCTGATATTGTTATTTGAAGAAATGCACTCGAGATTCTGATAACAGACAGACAGACAAAGTAGACAGATGTCTTATTTTGCAGCCACTATGTGCACCGATGGACGAAAAATCCAGCTTAGGTGCGAAAGAAAGGTATAACAAAGGGGGCAGATTTAAACAATATGTAGCATTCATTATTTTAATTAACCAAGTTATTTTTAGTTTGAAATTTCCTATCGATATCTCAAAGTTTCAGTTGCTGCCCGAATTTAGCGCGAGCGAGATATTTATGCAAATCGCATATATCTGTTAGCAGTTTAAAAGGCAGGAGTTAAAGAGGGAAAAGACAGAGTCTTGGATTTATCGCCGTAAGGCTGTGCGTGCAAAGATTTCCTCTGTCTACTGAAAGTTCGCCTTCATAGGCAAATTGCAATTACTAGTTCTTGCTAGTGAAATTCGCATTATTGCATTTCACTAAGAGTTAGGCTTCCCTCGCCGTCCTACTTAAGGTTAAGTTAGGTATTTGAATTGTTAACACACTTTATTTCATATTATTTTAGTTCAGCCCAAGTAGTGGCTTACTCTCAAGTTGGAGAGTTGTAATTATTTGAATTAAAGGGTCCTTTAAACCCTCCTTCTGACTTTGTAGTTCTTCAACACTAAAGGACATAGCCTAGATTTGCTCACTGTCCTCCACATAGGGTTTCACAGCGTATGTTTACCAAGAAGATTAAGAGATTGAAGGAGAAACCTTATAA
>KK119479.1:378258-417334 GCA_000611955.2 Stegodyphus mimosarum
TTTTCGGCGCAACTGCTCAGCGCATTAAAAACCGTAAATGGCGTTGATAGAAAAGATACACACATGACAAAAATTGCCGACGTAAAACGTTTGCAAAAAAGAGTATTAAGGACAAATGACAGCACAAGAGAAGACAAGGGAAAATGCGCGAAAACGACCAACTTGCACACGATAATTAGCTTTCAGTTTTTAATTTATAAAAAATCGTCATATTGCACCGAGGTGATCTCGTTAATACGTAAGTAACCGTGACATTGTAATGCGAATTTCTTTTCTGTCCCTACGATGTGTAATGAAAAATAACTGCAATTGAATCCGTTATGATATATTATGTGACTTCCTATAACTTCACACCTAAAAAAAAAGGGCTAAATGTGCATGTCTAGGAAATAATGATTTGTTTCATTTAAATTCACATTTAGCCTTTTGCAGGGGGCTGAACATATATTCCCGAACGTTCATTTCTTTTAAGTGTGTCTCAAGAAATTTCAGTAAATTATGGAGATTTAAAATTTACTCTTTGATATAGAGCAGGAAGAGTAAGACCCTGCTGATTTGTTCTTCTGCTCCTTTATGTAAAAATAGCTGACTAAATGGCATTAATATATAAAACATTTGCCTCTAATGGCTTACGAGGAAAAGGTTAAAATGACTTTATATGTATGGTAGGTTTAAATACATTTAAGAATAGCTTTTGTGGTATTATTTGGCGAATTAATTAAAGCTATAATTCTCGGGTAACAAATCCTGTTATGTAACAGAACTTCCAAACGTTCCAAATTGCAAAAAATAATACAGTAATAAAAATTCTGAACTTTTAAGAGTATAGAGTTATTGACATGTTTCTTCGAGAGTGGTAATAAACAAGATTGACTCTCTCCTACTAGGGCAGGGTGTGACTTGATTAATATTCAAAGTAAACTCTGGGAAAGTGGTACACTTTCTGTATTCGAGCTGAGAAGTAATTACTTCTTTCGTTTGTAAGGGTAATATTCAGCCACTATTTACAAAACAAAAACAAACACATTTATTTCCAGTCTTTTCGACTACGACCTTTTTTACCCTTTATGTTCCAAATATAAATTTGGTATGTCTCCTTGAGTAGAATAGCATGGTAATCGTTGTCTTTTTTATATACTAATTGAAGGATATGGCCATTTTTGAGTGCAGTTGATGCCGCTTAATTTGATCAGGTTTGTCAACGGCTATTCGATAACATTAATCGAATGATAACATTAAACGACGAGAAAAGTTCCCTTCAAAAGAGCAATGTAATTTAACAATTTTAATATAAATACGACTAGAAATATATAGTATTTTAACAGAATTTTAACTAGTAAAATGCAAAAATGTTTTTATGAGCTATTCATAATGTCTTTAAGGCTGAAATTTTTAACGATTTCTAGAAATTATTTGACCGATGTTATACCCGTAATTTTCGTACTCCAGTACCGGATTACTATACAAAAAATTAATTGTTATAAAATTCTGAAAGGTTTCATATTTTAATGGTCGCCGAACGGGGTTTTTTTAAGATGTTTTACGCCCTCTCTGAGCTCGCAGTCTACTAGTCTGCTGTTATACTCACACCTTCTAACCCATTATTTTTGTATTTTTAGCTTTATTATTTTGCATTACGCCATATAAAATTCAACAGCAAAATTGCAAAAGTTTTAAAAGGAGCATATCAGCGTACGTTTAGAATTTTCGGTGAATCACTAAGTGTTGGTATGGACGTTTCTGTTTTTTCTCGGTCTTTTATCGGTTTATCATATTAATGCTCAGTTTTCTTACGAAGATGGCTGTACAAAACTTTTGTCTTTTTAGTATTAGCGTTTGTGTGTTTATTTTATTTATTAAATATAGCGCTTACAGTTCATAAAATTCGATTCAACAGCAAAATCACAAAATATTTGAAAGCGGCGTATCTTTAGCATTACCAGTAGACAGTCTCGCCCCCTAGAGCTAAAAATTTTTTATTCCATACAATATTGCCACTGCTCGCTTTGAAATTGTTGAGTTTGTTAATTAAAAATTTCTTAAAGTTTTGCAAAATATGTAATCTACTTTATATCCAATAAAAAATTCCAAATTTGGGCTTTGAGGTATCTGTCTTTGGGGGGGGGGGGGGAATGAAAATTTGATGGCTCTAGGTACCGTTGTTTTTTCATAATGTGAGAAACATACGCACATTCATGCAGATTCTTCATTATTTAATTTCTTTTAATATAATGTAGGGCGATAATATTTAGTGGCAACAATCTGAAAAGTGAATCGGACATTTATAGTTGTAGCGACATTAGGTTATTTCGAAGCAGGAGATATGAGAAATGAGCAATGCCCTCGCCGGGACTTAAACCACGAACCTCTCGAATACGCGCCGAGGGTGCTGGCCACTACACCACGAAATCATGGACGGTATTAACTTGATCCACATAACACACTTTTGTGCATATTGGTCTCAAGACGAGTGCTTGGGATGTAAACAAATTCTGGGCGATTCAATGACGCAGTGGTAGAAGAAGGTGCATTGTGGGTGAAAAGAACAATTTCACTTTCACATTTACAAAGTTAAAGGTAGATGGTTACAACTTAAGCGCTGTCAACAGGCATTCAAAACGTGGACAAAAACAGTGCTGTGGATAGTCAAATACAGGTATAACTGAGTTATAATCAGCTGAATAATGCATTAATTATGAATATGAGCAATTAACAAAGCGACTGATAAAACAATAAAAGTAGTACATAAAATAATGCAAAATACATAATTCAAGGTTCACACGTCAAGGAAATAAATATAAATAGAAAAGAACAGAAAAAGCTAACTTAAAATAAATGAACTACAAGTGCAGAACATACTGGGGTTGTGCTGGTGACGAGGATGGCAGCTGTAAATTACTCCAACCTGTTTGAGATGGTTACAGCCAAAAACATCGCGGACGAAAACGTCGCGGAGAAAACAACGCAAGGCGAAAACGTCGTGGTACAAAACATCGTGGGAGAAAATAAAGCAAAGAGAAAACATCGCAGTTCTAAAACATCTTGGTGCAAAATATCGTCGTCGAAAATAAAGCAGTTCAAAAACTTCGCAGTTTAAAAACATCGTCGTCGAAAATATCGTATTAAAAAATAAAGTACTTACAAATCATCGCATGACGATAACACCGCAGGCATGCGTTTTTCAGGCTTTAATAATTGTTAATGGGATTCGCATAAAGATTTATGAGAGCAAGGTGGAAAGAAGGATAATTTTTACTTTCATATTTTTTATTAACTAATAAATTATTAAAAAACAAGAAATTTAAACAAAACGAGAAATAATTTTCACTAAAAGAGTATCAGATTAACAAAAGTGAAGAAAATAATATCATAATTAACTTAGCAATTTTTTATAGATAAGTTCCTGCAGTTACTTATCTTTCTTTTTCTATTCTTTTTTAGATTATACTTTTCATGAAAATTTACCAGTAAAACTTTATAAAAAAATAATTTATTAATGACCTTCGTTAGTTAACTATGTCAGTTTAAAATTAAGTGCTTTAAGTTGCATTAATTTTCTATGCTTAAGTTTCCATTTTACATTTTCAGCAAATATTTATTAGTTAATAAAAAAATATGAAAGTGGAAATTATTCTTCTTTCCATCTTTCGCTCACAAATCATAATGCGAGTTTTTATAATTAGTAAACAATCATTAAGTTTTACAATTATTAAAGCCTGAAAAATGCATGTCTACGATGTTATCGTCATGCGATGATTTATAGGTACTTTATTTTTTACCACGATATTTTTGATGGCGATGTTTTTAAACTGCGAAGTTTTTGAACCGCTTTATTTTCGACGACGATGTTTTGCACCGCGATATTTTAGAACTGCGATGTTTTCTCTTTGCTTTATTTTCTCCCACGATATTTTGTCCCAGGACGTTTTCGCCTTGCGTTGCTTTCTCCAGGACGTTTTCGACTGCGATGTTATCGACGGGCACCGTTTGAGATATCATGTGCAATATTAACACAATCGCATGTGCGTTTCAGTGCATAGCGATTTTTCGAAGTAGCTTCGGCCCATGCTTGGATATGGTTCGCTACTGGCTGTCTAAGGTGCTGTTCGACAGTCTCCCTGCAGACGAATACACAGTGGTCCGGATCTCCAGTCATATCACGTGAGCACTGGTCGTTTTTGCGTTGTTTGAAGTGATGCAGGTAAGTCATGAAGAGACCATGCCCTGTTAAAAACTGGACAAAGTCAGGAAAGCCACTTCTTAAAAGCCGGCAGACTTTTAGGAAAAGTCTGTAAACTCTTCTGCTAGTAGTCGCTGTCTCCCACAGATGTTGCCAACTCTTTAATAATTCTCTCTCCAGCTCGGCTTTTAAGAACGAGTCCGGGAGAGGCACATTAAGTGTGCAAACGTGGGGGCCAGTTACATGAACAATGGAACTTTCTGGAACAAGAATATAGTGTGATTTTCAGTTGGCAGTACCTAGTATTTCTGAGTTGTTTGTCTGAGTATTAATTTAAGCTTACAAAAATTGCTATTGTTCATGCGTAGTAGTTCGAGTGGTCAGTAGATAATGTGTAGATTTTTAAGTACTCAATGGATTAACTAAGTAATGTAAAGAGTTTTCAACTTCTATACTGCGTAATTTAAGGGTGTAATTGGAAGCACGTTCGGCTGGAATTCCAGAAGTTCACAGCTTAAATTCCGGAGAAGGCATCCTTTATTCTTCATCTTTCCTGCTTCGAAAAATTTTAAATAACTCTACAAGTGGAGCCCAAATTAAAATGTTGTAAACAGAAATTCGTCGCTGTCTAGAATTGACGACTGGTTTCTTCCTCTCGGTCATTTTTTAAGTGGGTGGAATGTAAGGAATTTTCTCCTTTCTTAACTTTTGTCTTCCTTTCTACGTTATAAGAAACGTAATCTCATAGCATGCGTTAGTTTGCAACTATTCTGTTCGTTAATAATTTAAATTATTTGATTAATATTAGATGAAAATTCGTGGAAAATTCGTAAAGTAATGAATTCATATACTTAATTAATGAATGTTTTTCCGATGAAGCGAATTCGAACAAAAATTCAGTAATGATACAGTAATCATAAAAAGTGCAGTGAAAGTAAAAAAGTGGCTAGCTATTTAGCGAAAATAAAAATTTTAGATCGGAAAGAGATTTAAGAAGTAACATTAAATTTAAATTTTACAATGTAAATAGAAAGCATGCAATGCTAAAGGAAAAAATAAAAACTAAGAATGCAACACGTAAGTAACTTAGAAGTTTTTTAGCTAGGCGCAGACAATATGCTCTAAAACAATTGTTTGCTACATATTTAAATTTGAAGTATTTATGTCCGCAGACGATTATCTGTGGCAATAGCTAAAATTTCTCTGTCGTGGCTAACTTTTGAAAGAAAGGAAAATGGAGCTGATACGAGAACGTTATTGCTCATGGTTTTCTATGATTTTAAAGTAAGGCTAGATCAAGAAGAATGGGTTCACCATCTACAATTAGCAGATGGAAATGAAGCTCTAGTTCGTGCCACAGTATTCGGATGGCTCACAGAATTTCGTAGAAGTCGAAAGTTTCTCCTGTATTAAGATTATACAGGAAATCCTTTGACAGCTATAATCCCAGAAAATGTGATGGTCATACAAAATATGTTACTCAATATTAATTGTTTTACTTACCAAATGATACAAAAGGAACGTAACGTTGGATCCGCAGCTACACATAAAATATTTCATAATGAAAAAAAACCTGATAAGTACAGCACATGACTTCCTTGTACGGCCTATTAAATTGTTTTGCTGCATTTCATTTAAACCTATTTCCCCCAATTTTATTAGAGATATATTTCTCATTCAATCAATTCACTTCTCGGTCCATGGCAAGGAAAGATACATAAAATATCAAAACACCTTCATTAAGAATTGTAAAATACAGAATAAATAAAGTTAAAAACCGTTAAAATTTTTTTACAATTAAAATTAGAGTTTAAATTAATTAAAATTAGGCAGAAAGACAGATTTTTCAGTGCACAAAACTTTCGGCCCCACTCGGCAAAAAGACATGAAGTTGGTGCAGCAACTGACTTAATTCACTATGCTACTAAGTCTCATATGCAAACAAATGGCGGCGTTGTTAGGCTTCATGGAACTTTACAACTTTTAAATTGTTAATAATCCTACAACTATTGCATTCAGATTAACCAAAGGCATAAAAACCTTAACAGAATATACGAATAATGTAATTCAATCACTTTTAAAGTAAAAAATTCACAATAAACCAGTGTATAAGAATAAAAAAATCTTTGCTCACCGAACTGGGTAACAGCGTGAGTATATAAATATATACACTTTTGGTGCGACCGATTGAAACCAAAAAGGGAGGTGCACATCTACATGTTCTCAGGCTACTCGTTTTTTGAGCTATGCTAGATACATACATACGTACGTACGCAGACAAGTACGTACAGACGTCACGGAAAAATCTGTTCTGAATCCATTTTAAATCCATTTCACAATCCGTTTGGGGAAAAAGAGTCCTTTATTCTGTCCGCACGTACAGATGTAACACAAAAACATCGTTCAAATCGAATCGAGAGCGGTCAAAATGGATATTTCTTTGAAATACGACACCCAAAATGTTTCACTATTATAATACTTCCTGTTCTTTGTACAAGGAAGTAAAAATTAGTTTGTGTTTGCTTCCCCTATAAATGAACAGAACACCAAAATTTGAAGCGTGTTAGAATTACTAAGGAAACCATAAAATACATAATGATGGTTGATATTCCATTTATTTCTCAAATCGTAACTGGGAGAAGACTTACATACATTTTTTTCAATATATCAATAAAGGTAATGCTGCAATACATCAAAAAATTAAGTTTCGTTTTTCAGAAGTATGGTAATGGTCAAAGCCATCAAGTTAAAGGCGCATAATACAGTTACAGCTGGCTGGTACGCTACTGAAATCCTTCAAGAAGTGAATATTTGGGGGCCCGTGTTTCACCATGATAGTGCATATTTTCATTTAGCAATGAAACACTGGCAGTTGTATTTCTTGGAATAAAACAGCTGAAAGTGATAGAACATCCGCCCTATACTCTTGCTTTTGCTATATGTGAACTTTGGCTATTTTCTTAAAATAAAACAAAATTTAACGTGGCCGTCATTTTCATTCCGAAGATGAGATTGACGAAGAGATAAAAAGCATATTTTTCGTCGATTCCAAGAAATGAATAGTTGGAAGCATTTAGCCTTTGAAAAAACAAAATCACGTATAAAAGTGCATTGATGTTGCAAAAAACTACTTTGAACACAACTAAGAATTAATAAGTTTAATTAATTGATAAGTTTAATTAAGTGATAAGTTTAATTGATAAGTTAACCCTTTGTATTCGAGGCTCTTTTTCGCTCTGGCGAACCAGCAACTTGAGACGATTTTCCTGATATTTGGTGAATTTCTTACAGCTAACGTAAAATGATTTCACAAACTGTTTAAGAAATCTAATGATTCTTTTTTATCCGAAGATACTTGCGGTCTTCTGGCTCTTTCACGCGATACAAACGGTATTTTTGCAGTATTTCTTCGGAATCTGTGCGCGTTATCCATTCTGAATTTTCTGTCTTTTCTCCGCAACTACTTGCGCTTTCACTTTGTGGAGTCATTAGGTTTTTTTCAAAGCAGGAGACACGAAAAATATGCAACGCCTTCGCCGGGAATTGAACCACGGACCTCTCGGTTATGCGTCGAGTGTGCTGACCACTACACCACGAAGGCATGCGAAGAAGGTGGGAGAAATACCTTATATACTCCCCCCTTTAAAGGGACTGTGGTTTGGGGGACCCAATCGTCAAATCCCGGTGGTGGAGAATCATCATCCCGACCTTTTTAGTTCGGGCGCCAGTGTAAAGACATTAGGTATTTTTGAAACAGGAATCATGAAAAATGAGCAACGCCTTCGCCGGGAATCGAACCACGGACCTCTCGGTTACGCGTCGAGCGTGCTGACCACTGCACTACGAAGGCATGCGAAGAAGGCGGGAGAAATATCTTATAGTTTTATACGCATGTGTTGTTGAAGCGACTTTGTCCAAATCAAACCTAAATAAAAATTCGCTACCTCTCGAATTATCGCCTCCAACCGACTTGTGATTGAGAGTCACCTCTCGAGTTACCGCCTAAAATCAAATGGTAACCAAGAGTCACCTATTGCGTTCATGTTCATAACATGTGCCGTTTAGTTGTATCTAAAAAATTTCAGGTGTCCCTCGCATTTCTCAAATGTTGTTGTATACCTTTTAGCTACGTTTCCGCATAAAGTAATTAAAGAAAATAAATATTGTTTCAATAACATCAAATAATTCAAATGGTTCAAAATATTAATATATTGGAAAACGTCTTCCTTGATCCTATAAGATAAAGCGTTCATATACATCCCTCTCATACAAATTGAATGTTATTAATGCACTTCAAAAAAGAAATGAATAATGTTATCTTTTTAAGAGCTTTCTGCAGCAAATTTTACTTATGTAATGACTGAGTATATTATTTTTCTTGTTGCAAATTATGCACATTTTTTCTTTTTATTTTATCTGTCTGGTATGTACCAGATATCTCGTATTTCGTTCAAATGTCAGTATTATTGTTTTTATGTCTATGTGAATGGAAAAGATCTTTTATCATTAAAAGCATCAGGGTATCAAAATGTTGTTATCAGATAAGAGCAGAGAAACATAATCTCGGAGGTTAAACTTCAGGAGATAACAATCAAGTTTTCATGTATAAAAAATGATTCCGGAGCAGATTCGATTTCACCGCAAATTAAGATGAAGAACCTACTGTCTAAGCCTGGCAGTTTTAATTAAGTGTATCGTAAAGTAGATGCTGCTTAATGAAGTAGTGGTTAATTTATTATTCGGATATCATATGGAATTTGAAACGTCCCACGTACTTGTGTACGAAAACATGAGAAATACATCGCTTATTCTAAATCAGCACTTCGGTTAATGTTATCAAAATATTGCAGAATGAATTTTTTAAACTGAAGTAAAATCATCAAATAAAGCAGAATGTAGAAACTGAGAAATGACAGGGGCAGGTTGCCAACAGATTGAGCAGCCAAGATGCTTGGCTTTGATTTAAGACCATTATTTGTAAAGACAAAGGAGTATTTGGCCATTTCCGGCTTTATTCAGGCTTTCTGGAATCGGACCATTTTAGGCTCGATCCTTCTTGTATATATGTTCTGGAAAGGAACAGCAAGCACCGTACCGTTTCAGCCTTTTTATTTTTAACCTTGTAAGGAATGCTATTTAGCTTATTTAAATTAACCAGTTTTGTTCAGTTACTTAGCTTATAAAATATTTCTCCCGCCGCCTTCTTAGCATGCCTTCGTGCTAAAAATTAAATTTGCATTCTGAATATATATCGAGTCGAAAGTCTTCTTGTGATCCTTGATGGTTGGGGAGAAGGCTGAGAGACCCTTCGACCACCCCTTGAGGTGTTCTTCCTCAAAATTGCGGTGAAAGTAGAATTCTAACCTCCTTGAGGATCTGGCAACCATTCTTCCACGAAATATATGGATGCACACGTATGCTCTGGAGTTCGCATGTATGTATGCACTAGAGTTTTATCCCCACAAAAGGTATTTAGCATGAGTAGTCGCTAATATAATAAATTACCATACTCTCAAACAGAAATATAAAACAAAAAAATCATCTTTTATTTATTTCATTTAATATTTTAATTGATATATTGCGTGAAGTATTAATTACAATCAAATTCCGATTGGATAATACCGGAAATGAAGTCAACAATAACAGTTATTTCGAAGACAGTTAAAACACATATAACAGAGGAATGACCCATATTATAATTAAGAGAGAGATACATTACTTGTGCTTTCAAGCAATCTAATCTTAAGAACACTTATAATTGGTTATATAAATGAAATCAATTTTTCAAAATAAAAAGATTTGCAAATAATGAAAGAAAAACAATAATTAAGAAAAAGGGGCAATGAAAATCTGAAAGGATTCATAGTTTAACGTCGCATCAGAGAATTTGTTAGTTTAAATTAATTTAAGTTATACTTAAATTAATTTATAATTAATTTAAGTTTTTTTATGTTTTCGCTTAGCATCGTGGGTTACCAATCTGCTCTTGGACTTAACTTCTGCTAACACAATTTTCTTGTCTTTTTGGATTTGTCGCATAAAATTCAAGAGCAAAATCACAAAATATTTAAAAACAACGTGTCGTTATTTCCGATAATAGTTCCGGGCGATGAAGATAAAAAATATTTTATTCCGTACAGTGTTGCCACTGCTCGCTTCCAAAGCTGCGAATTTATTAATAAAAATTCATTAAAGTTTTACAAAATATGGATATAAAATTCAAAATTCGGGCTTTCAGGAACACATGTTCGGGTGGAGGACAATATGATTCAAACTTTGATGCCTCTAGGTCGTTTTACTTTTTTATACGGAGTCAAAAGGAAGTATTGTAATCGCAAAACATTTCGGGTATCGTATTTCAACGAAAATATCCATTTTGAATGCTATTGAATGCAATTTAACGATGGTTTTGCGTGACATTTGTACGTAGGGACAGAATAAAGGACTCGTTTCCCCCCCAAAAAATTATAAAATATTTAAAATGTATTCTGAAGAGATTTTCGTGACGTCTGTATGTATGTATTTCGCATAACTGAAAAACGCCTCAGAACGTTGAAATTTTGTATATAGGATGCTTTAACATGTAGATATGCACCTCCTATTTTGGTTGCAATCGGCTGCACCAAAAGTATATAAATGTATGTATCCACTTTGTTACTCGGCTCAGTGAGCTCAATGTCTTTATTCTTATATGTTGGCAAATTGTGCATTTTTTGCTTTAAAAAGGATTGAATTATGTTGTTCTTATCTTCCGGTTAAGGTTTTTATGCCTTTAGATAACCTGCATGCTATAGTTGTAGAATTATCAACAATTAAAAAGTTGTTTAAATACGGCGGAGCCTAATTTATTTTGTTATAGCAGTCATATTTATTTACATTTGAAATTTAGCAAAATAGTGGATTTGTTGCCAATCTATAGAAACTAAGCTTCGCGACCACAAAATAACGTCTTCTTTTATTACTGCGAATTAAGTTATGCTTGATCTATTCTGGAATTATCATTTAAGTTATTACATTATCCCATATATTGACTCAGCATAGCGTCCACAACAAATTAAGTTAATTTCTACGCCTATCCTTTTGCCTAGTGAGACCAAAAGTAAACTTTCAGTTTTGTGCATCGAAAAATCTGCCTTTTCGTCCGCTGGCCGAATTGCTTGATTTTGCGTAGAAACTGTAATTTTAATTATAAAAATTTTTTTTTATTGCTTTACTGTATTTTGTGTTTTATGTTTTTCTATATGTTTCAATTTTGAATATAGATATTTTGAGTTTTTACGTATTTTTGCCTTGTCGCCAACTGAGAACTGAATTAATTGAATGAGGAATATATCTGTAATGAAATTTGAGGAAATAAGTTTAAATGAAAGGCAGAAAAAATGCGTGTAATTTAATATTCCGTACAAGGAAGTCATGTGGTGTACACATCAGATTTTGTTTTCACAATGCAAGGGACATAGACACACACATGCAGATTCTTCATCATTATTCAATTTCTTTAAAGATAATACAGGGCGATAGTATTTGGTGGCAGCAATTTGAAAAGTGATTCGCCGTTTACGGTGGACGACGGAAAGTCCCGTTTCGAGACTATCGTTAAATCTATCTCTAGACCTTTTGAGCTGATACTAGATTTAACGAACAATATTACAAGAGAATTTGAACAATGTCAGTTATTTCAAAGTCTCGTAAAAAGTCAGTCAGTACATTTTGTTTTTTCATTGTGTTATGTTTTTATATTCCAGATTAAGCACAATTAAATTATATGTTACTATGAATAAAAACCACACGAAAATAACATGACATCAGTTGTTATCTGTGATGTTGATTCGAGCCATTTTTCTTCTTTGCATCTTCCGAAGACAACTTCTTTTATGTTAATAGTTTGTGATCGTAATTTTTTTGCCATCCCTATAGAAAACAAATTGAAAATTTTTTTAGACCGAATCCGGTTAACTTGCTACCGTTAATCAAGAGTTAACTGCATAGTATTTTATGAAAGAAACTGGAAACTTATTATTCCCAAGCTTCACATAATGTTGCAATTGCTCGTTGCAACATTATGTAAAATTATGTGAATTAAGTAGATTCCACATTTCACATGTGGAACACACTTAATTGTGTGTAATAAAATGAGATAATTAGATTTGGTTTGTTTGATTGTGGCAAAGCACTCGAGGGCTGTCTGCTTAAGGAAAGAGATGACTTCGAGGAGGACTTTCTAAGGGAAACCTCTAAACGTCCATGCAGCTAGCCGGTTCGCTGAGATTAGGACCCCCCCAATCTTAATAAAAATCGCCAAAACTCTGGTTAGCAAAATTTTAGAATACGCCATATTGTAGAAATCACGCGGGTAACAGTTCTTCAAGGCAAACATCAATACCTTCTTAAATGTCCATTTTTTAACTATCAGTACCTTCTGTTTAAGAAGGTATTGCAACCACGCGCTTAATAATTCTTCAGTTTTGCCAACCAGAGTCGCCATTTTCGTATGCGTGTTTTTTCTTGGATTCCAAAATACAACAGGTTTTACAAAAAAATCTTGAAAGTTTTTGTTATAAACTCAAATACTGGATTTGCCTACAGCGCGAAACTGCGATAATGTTTCATCAGGAATATGTATATTTTGGCCCAAATGCTAACAGAAATAGTTGTTTTGATAGTTCAGATTATTTGAATATAGCGAAGCGTACAAACTTATGGGAAGGTGTGCATTCGTGAAGGACTTGCTAGGAGAAACTGATTCGTAATCACGTTGCACATGGGGGAGAACCAACCACGCAGCCAACCCTCTCGCTTGGGTTCGAACATCGGTCGACCAGCATTCAGCTGTTTTTAATCGTCCGGTCTCTGGTGGGGCAACAACTGTTTTGAATCAGAGATTGCCATTGAATTTGCCCCCGAACAAAATAATGAAAAGCCCGCTGATAAGTAAATTTATTGAGTGAACTTCTTTATTAAAATAGCTTATCAGCGGCGAAGTGGTGAAGTTGCTGAAAACTAGTAGTTTGACCTAGGTTCGATTATAGAGGAACGGTAATTGCATAACGTGGATACGAAACAGTTTCCCTTCAAAATCTCCACAAAGGCTATAAGGTATTTTCTCCCTCCTTCCAGTATGCGTTCATGGTGTAACAATAGCACACTCGGTGCTTATTCAAAAAGTCCGGGTTCGAGTCCCTGCGAGGGCATTGCACATGTTTCATATCTTCTGCAGCAAAAATAGCCCAATAACTCTACAGTGGCTTCCGAACTAAAAGGTGATGAACTATAATTCGTCACCGCCAGGATGGGGCAATTGGGTCCCCTAATTCATTCTCAATCGCTTTTTAAAAGGGGAAGCATATAAGGTATTTTCTTCCCCCTCCAAATATGCCTTGGTGGTGTAACATTAGCACACTCTGGGCGTATTCGAGAGGTCCAAGTTCTAGTCCTGGCGAGGTCATTGCATATTTTTCATATCTCCTGCTTCAAAAATAGTTTAATGACTCTACAGGGCATACCTCCCTTTAGACAGATTGCTCTCGAGTGCTTAGTCATAATCAGATAAACCAAACCATGCTTTTACTGAAATAAATAACGAATACTTAAGACATAAAGTATGTCTGTAATGATATTTTAAGTCTTTATTTTTTTAAAAAAGCATTCTTTTACTTCCCTTTTTATACCAATTTTCTATTTCAATTGCAATTGTTTTCTGTTTCAGTAAGACATTCTTTTACCTTTTGTAAAATTCGCCAGACTACGATGAGATGCTTTCGTTAATATTTAAGTAACCCTAACAAATATTTTGTAGTACACATATAATAATTATCACTAGTTAATATATCTATCGAAAAATAGCTGTTAGCAAATTACGGCAAGCATCTAGAAGCTTCCCATCGGAGAGATAAAAAAAAAAGGAGCCTAGAATTGTTTTTCGATACCTCCGCCCCGAAACCCTCACATCATGGAATTCCAAACACACATTAACTTTTTTCTTTCTTCAGACAGCAGCAGTTTGACAAGAGGGGCACTTTAAAGGTTCCTTTTTTTTAACGGGAGAAGATAAGAAGTTTTTGCTTCCTTACTGCGAGTATGTGTATCCAAATCTTCTTCCGATATGAAATGCCAGTTTCGAAGTTGATGGATTGTAAAGATTCGATAGTGTTATAGGTCATTCAAAATCATCTATGGTCTTTCTTATTTTTTTACACAAACCTTGTTTGTGTGTCTTCCCTCTGCCATTTTTCAAGACTTGCTTAACTGACAAATAGCTGGTAACTGAGAAGTTGGATTTACTTCCTTGTGGTGGACAAATACTTCGCTGACATTAAACGCTGAGTTCCTCAATTAAAGATTCCGATGATTGTGCATTAATTCCTTCTTGAAGCAGTAAATTTTTGCAAAATCTATAAGGTAACTAATTTATAAATTTATTTATTCATTCTTTTTTTAAAATTTGATGCCAATCTTTTTTACTGTTATGCAATTTAGACTGTATGTTCTGAATATGAGATAGAAGAAGCGGTGCATCGACAAAAAATTTGAAAATCAGAACTATAGCAATTCCAGGTAACTGACGTATTTATGGAAAATATTTTATAATAATTCAGCTGTTTATATAATATATGGGCAGAATTTCGATATTTTAATCCTTAATACATCGGAGCCAAAAATACCAGCACTTAAAAATGAAGAATATTTTCGTATTTTTTATTACTTGAAATAGTGAATTTTTGGAATATCTATAAGGTAACTAATTAAAAAAAAATTTATTTGCCCAAAGGGGCAATTTTTCCAGAAGGGCTATTAATTTCGTTTTGGCATTTTGCCTCGTCCACTATAAAACGGCGTTTCACTTTTCGAAGTGTTGCCATCAAATATTAGAGCTCTGCATTATATTTAAAGAAATTAAATTATGAAGAATCTGCATGAATGTATGTATGTTTCTGGCACTGAGAAAAAAGAACGGTATTTAGAGACATCAAATTTTGAATAAAGTAGACCTCCACTCGAATATGGGCATCTGGAAGCCCAAATTTGCAATTTGGAATTTGTTTTATTATCTATTTCACGTTGTGTAATACTTTAATGAATTTTTGATGAACAACCAACTCAAGGATTTCAAAGCGAGCAATGGCAACACTGTTCGAAGAAAAAATTACAACCTTATTTTGGCCGAAATCTGCTAACAAAAAGAGTTGTTTTCATAGTTCAGATTATTTGAATATGGAAAATCATACAAAGTTTGTCTATGGGAAGGTATGCATTCGTGAAGGACATTCTAGGGGAAACTGACTCGTAATCACGTTGCACATGGAGAAGAACCAACCATCCAGCTAACCCGCTTGCTTGGGTTTGAACATGAGTCGACCAGCGAGCGAGACTGTGTATCGAAATTCTAAAGATATGCTCTTTTAAAATTGCTTTGGGATATTACTGGTTGAATTAAATTTTGTGGCTTAAGGGAGAAGAACATGATATTTAGTAAATAAAGATAACACATTAAACGTTAAAAAACGCTCCTTTGGGCGTAATTTAAAATCTGAAATCAGATTTTTTTGTTTTATTTTTATTTTTTAATTTGATGACAATCTTTTTTACTCTCATGCAATTTAGGATATACGTTCTGAATATAAGGTAAAAGCTATTTATTTATTAAGTTTGAAAATAAGAAATGTAAGAATTCTGAGTAGCCATGATATTTATGGAAAATATTTTATATTGATTAAATCGTTTATATAAAATCTGGGTAGAATTTCGATTTTCGTAATCCTTACAAAATAAATCTCAGTAACTATTTTCAGTATTTTTAATTCAGGAAAGCTTTAAAAGGAAATGATAGTTTAAAATTATTTAAGTTACAATTAGATTGCAAGTTAGGAAAAACAACCTAATAGAAAAGGGTAGTCTCTACTGTTAAATAGTGAAGAATCTGTTTGGATGTATGTTTGTGTGGTTTGGCTGGATTGTGAAAAAAAAAGGCACCTACAGCCATTAAATTTTGAACAGACGTAGTTTTCCATCTTAACCTGTACACTGAAAAAAAAAGGGAGAAAGAATTACGTTAATAGAAAACTAATGTTTTTGGTTTAATGAATTTAATTTTTTCCGAAGATTTTAGAATTGACTTCTTACTCTTATTTAACGTTTTCACATTAGCTTCACTGGAAGATTTATGTACAAATGTCGCTTTCGTCAAATGTTTTGTCTTGAACGCACTGCTGACTTTTTGGGGGGGGGCAGAAATATATAAAGGAAACAGCTTTACATAGTATCTTCACATTTTGAAATAATTTGCAAAATATATTTTATTCTTTTAGGTGTTATGCCCAGTAATATTTTGCATTGTTCGCGAGAAACTTTTTTTTTCCTATTCTTAGCTTGTGTTTTGTTTATTCTATATAAGTCTCACTTGCTGAGCGTACTTTTTGTATCTTTTTCTTGAAGTAACATCTGTTGTATATATTGCGATACAGACACATGCAGTCTACGTGAGAAACTGAAAAATACCAAGACCTTTTTCAGGAAGTTTGGAACTTGTGAAGGAACGAGAAGAGAGGGGGGGGGGAAAGTTGAATATGGAACTGAAGCGTTTTCTGAACTGCATTTCAGAGTGAAAAATAATAAACATGCAACTGCTTGCAGCATTCGAAACGTTTCAAAAATTTCCATTTTATTTCTATCGAAATGCTAACGTTATATATTTCAGTTAGCTACATTTCATATAAACTAAAAGTTACTTGAGTTTTAATCTTTAAGACGAATATTCATAGGAAAAAAAAGCTTCCAATTAATGAAAAATTAGTTTGCACTATTTATCATTCTGGCCTTCTTATCTTATGAAACTGTTCTAAAATTTTTCTAAGAAATCACTATATAGCCTGCTTTGCGCAGAGAAAGAAATTAGAGAACAACGATAATTAAACAACTTGTGCAATCATTAAATTATGGAACAATATTATTGAAATATATTTTATCTTTGCTATCATTTATACAATATTTTGGATGGAAAACTTTTAACATTTTTAGAAGCAAAGATCTTTGAAGTCGCTTTATATTTTTCCTATATATGAGAACATAAGAGATGAAAAAGATACACAACCATTGTTTAACCATTGGCAATTTCGGTATTTCCATCCCTACTAATTATTCCAGATAACAACACTCCACAGGGCCCCAAGAGGCCCCGCCAGGCGTTGCTTGAAATGCGTTGTAATTGGTGCTTTTCGCACCGCGGGATCTATCCCTTCTGGTGGATACAGGTGTTCGGGATTGAAAATAATCTGCTAATTTAATTTCGTTGCCATAGTAAAGTATAAAAATATTATTAAGAAAAAGTCGTAACTAAATGGATAATGGCGCACGATGACTGCTTCCTGTAAAAGGTGGATTCAAAGAAAGGAATACTTGAAGGCATTTAATAAATTGAAGGCAGTCTAAGACTTCGATGTAATTCAATGCAATCTGAGTTTTGATGGGTAATAGCGCACAATGATTGCTTCCTGTAAAAAGTTGGCCCAAAGAAAGGAATACTTGTGCTGCGCATTTAATAAATTGAAGGCAGTCTAAGACTTCATTGCAGTTCACTAGCATCTGTGTTTTGATGGGTAATAGCGCACAATGATTGCTTCTTGTAAAAAGTTGGCCCAAAGAAAGGAATACTTGCTCTGCGCATTTAATAAATCGAAGGCAGTCTAAGACTTCGATGCAATTCAATGCAATCTGCGTTTTGATGGGTAATGGCGCACATGACTGCATCCTGTAAAAGGTGGATTCAAAGAAAGGAATGCTTGTACTGCGCATAATAAATTGAACGCAGTCGAAGACTTCAACGCAATTCGCTAGCATCTGTGTTTTGATGAGTAATGGCGCGCATGACTGCATCCTGTAAAAGGTGGTTTCAATGAAAGGAATACTTGTATTGCTCATTTAATAAACTGAAGGCAATCTAAGACTTCATTGCAGTTTGTTAGCATCTTTGTTTCATTTTTGTTTTGTTGACAACTTTTACAACCTGTTTTATCTAATTGATATTATAATCGTTTCAAACGTCAGATCCCGTATTCTATATTGTAAATTAGACTTGCAGGCTTCAACCAAAATGGTTGATATTTTTCACCTTATATCATCTACAAAAGTTATTATTTCAGCAAAACAAATCAATTAGATTTATTTTCATGAATTTGCATTTGCTCTATTTTAAAGTTGAGTAAATGATGCATAGTTTTGAAGTCCGTTGAACATAATACTTCTGGCATGCTAAAATAACTGGTAACCGTATTGTTTAGTTTCCTGAAAAAAATGTTTATCACTTATTTATTTTGTTCGAAATGCCGAAAACTTAAAAACGAAAAATAATCCCTTTCTACAGCCAAACAAACACCTTAAAAATTAGAAGCTAAGTGGAAGACGAAAACAGGAAAAGCTCAAGGATATAAGAATCAACTTTGTACGAAAATATGAGATTTCCTTTTTTTAGACGATTTTTTTTAATCTCTCTAGCGAGAATACTCTTGTATGTGTGCTGTAGCATTTCAATTCACGGATTTGGTGCCCTGGAAAGATAAAAAGTATTTCCACCTGAGATAAATATTGTTTGAAGACTTTTGTGCAAGCGATTCGATAAAATAAAAGCGCAGAATAATTTTTGTAAAAGACTTTACATCATATTGACTTATAATAAAGTTATTGTAGCAAATTACCCCTTCCCCCACTATTTGGCTTTTCCATTTTAAACAACTCCTTTTAAATAAATAATTTTGTAATCTGTAAATTTGATTTTTGGGGGATAAGTCATACATTAATTTGTCTACCATAAATTTTAGCTTAAATTCATTCAGATGCTGAATCGAAATCTGCACATAAAAATTTGAATACAGTTTCTTTTCACCTTATTTGTTATTAGATTATTAGATTTTACAGAACGTTTTATTTAATTTTTTTAAACTTTGGTGATAAACCTCTTCGAAATGTTTACATAATAATTTGAAAGTTCCAGATTTCAATTTTTAATATTTTTTCTGTATGTACATGATTATTCCATAATGCGACAAATAGCGCGTAATTGCCTTTCTGTTTCTTCTGATATTCGATCTTTTTAAAATTACTTTAATTTTGTAAATAAAACATTTATGATAATTATATTTAAAGCTACGTTAGGGTTAATATTATTTTTTATTTTCAGTGCGACAGTTTTTTTTTAATGCAGATAATTTCCCTGCCTCCTTTTATATTACTGTTAAATAGATTACACAATGAGATTGAAATCATTGCACTGAAAAAATCTGAAAGGTAAATTTAATATCTTACTCTATGTTTGACTGGTAAAAATTACGCTATGTTTGACTGGTCATGAAAGGCATGACATAGCGTAAGCGTCAGGAAAAATGAACGTGCCGTAATAAAATAATTGTTAATGTCAAAAGAATGATATAGAGTTTAATTTAATTGCATTATGTAAGCTTTTGAAGAAACCAGAATCATATTTATTATATAGACAGATACATATTGAGAAATCTTGAAGAACGCTTCAATGCTTTTAAAAAACCCAGTTTTCTGTCTGTAGAATAGTAATACCTGTTATCAGCAAACCGACATCTTTCTGGGAGTACTTTTTTCTGTCCTTTTCAATTAAGATAAGAGCTTTAGATATCTTATCTGTGTTTCTGTTCCTCAAACTAAGCAGGTCAAAACCCAGAAGTTGGCCAAAAAAATGGGCAATGTGTATATAGAAGTTAGGCAATGTTCAATAGCTTCGAAAGATATTTGGAAAACTTTAGTATTTTTACTCATCAGATTCAGTTACGTTTAAAATTTTACTGCTATTCATATCTATTTATGGTACTATTCCATTAGACCCGTCAATTAAAAATGCGCCACCTTTTTTTTGCCACCAATTGTTGCCAAGTATAAAATTATGAAATAAGAATAGAGTTCAAAAGACTAAAAAAAATTGTTCTGTAAAATGTAAATTTTTTAATTTAATGATTTTTAAAGAAAGTAAATTTATCTTTTTACTTTTTAATCCAAAGTGTTCTACGCATAAATAAATAAAAAAAACTAAATTTAATCTAAATAGGTGGCATAAAAATATTCTACACATAAATAAGAAATAATAAAGCAAAAGGAAATTCAATCTAAACAGGTGACACCAAATTGCAAATATCATTCAATATTATAGAAAAAATTTCAGTTTCTGATAACCGACGCTACACAAATTCTATCAAATATGACTTTAAATGGGGGCGAACAGTGCACCGCTGAAATTTATTTCTCCATTTAGCACTGTCCACAATCTTTCCATAGTTTGGGTTTGGCATTCGGTTTCGGGGGTCTACAAAATTTTAACTGTGATTCACAGTGAAATATTCAGCATTTCTTAATTCTTCTTCTTATATCCTTTCCTGCAGTGTGGAAATGTTATGCTGCAGTCCGCGATGTTTTCCTGAATGGTAGTCATCAATGTGGTAGCAAAACGATCGGGAACGGCGACCAGAAAACATTCTTTGCTTTTCCGGCATAAACTCCCGAATACCCATTGTTCCGAAAGAATATATCGAATGTTGATTTCTTTTTTGTGAAAAGACTTCCGTCTATTTCGATTTTGTTGGCTCCACCGATTTTATTTCTTTTACTGGACATCAAGGTATTTTCACATACCTACTTGAAGTATTTATTCCAATCTACTGTCCTGGCTGATTTCTAATTGAAGCTGGAAAAATTCAATCGACGCCAATTTCTGACACCGCAGATAGATAAAACGAACGGCACTGAGAAAAGAAAGACGCTATTCTTCAAATCATGTTTTGATTTCCAATCCTTTTTTTCACAGCAATAACGAACGTGACAACGCCATACAAGAGCCTTGTTTGAGTCAAAAGTTAACTTTATCGAATGATTTTAAGAACAAAGTCAATTGCTAGGAATTATTCCTTTGTTCTGAAGGAATGTAATGTCAGCCTCATTATCATTAGGTAATTTCCAAATTGTGTAGTTCATCGTACTAAAATAATAGCAAAATATGACAAAATAATTAACGTGTGAAGATATTTCAAACTAAAACTGGAAATCTCGAGCCACGATATTTCGCGTGTTGTTGTAGCATTGTTTCCTTCTCACTCTTTCTTCATTTTTAATTGACGCCGCTCTAACGGAATAGTACCTTTTTTATATTGTTGCGTATGTACGGGTTCGTAATGGATTGAATGCACAGACAACGAACTTGATAACATAATAAAATTTATTTTATCAAAAGAAAACACCTTACAGTTCTGGAACTTTTGACAACAAATACTCATACAGCTGTTCTCAGTATCACCGAGCACAATCAGTAGTTATACTTCAAACCACTAAGAACGTTAAACGCAACGCAATACTCCAAAATCAGCTCTGAACTAACAGCAACTGAGAGCAGATGCTTTTCTCCGATCTCATATAGTTTTCACTCGGCCGCCGAGAAATCTCTAGTACCTTAAGCTATATAGAGACCGGACCGAAATGTCGCCAAATGGTCGCCAAGTTTATCCAAAAAATTTAGTCGCCCAAACCATTGCCAGCTTGGCACCAATTTAGCGAGCTAGACTATTAATAGACCCCTGTATTCTTATTGTTTCGGCAAAGCTTCGCCTTTTTCAAGCATTTCATGTTACATTATATAGAAAAATGCGGCAATTTCACATATAATTTCATTAAAATTATTTACTTATATACAAAATTCGTAACAATATTGTTACCAATTGATTAAAATAGGAATCCACACTTTTTTATGTTTCTGCTTAGAAATACCTATGATTAAGTCACTTATAATCTTTAATTTTGTATTACATATTTTTAAATCATATATCTGTGATGTTATTTGTTAAAAATAATTTTATTTTATATTGGTCTAAATGCTGTTTCTGCGATTTGTAAGTCAAGGAATTTATCAGAAATTGCAAATACCCAGTAAGAAATCCAACTACAATAAATAAAGGTAATAAAAAATTCTTGAGGCAAATTATTTTAAAAATCAGTTCCATTCAAATAGCAATTGAAATAAACAAGTAATCACTGTAAGTAAAATTTGAAAAATTAGTAATTATATTATAGGTGTAAACTGCAGCAGGAGATTCAGTTTTAGATGAAGGTAAGATAATATAATGGTAAAATAATTGTTGATGATGATTAACGAAAATACTATTTTTCAAATTTGTATTTCATTTTCTACTGTATTGTTTTTCAGTAAAAAAATATTTAATGGCCTTAGATTATTATTTTAAATTAATATCATTTTTTATTCGCCACTTTCTTTTGAATTATTTAAAGAATTTATTATCATCCAAATTTAGTTCAACGTGGCTCTATTGAAAATTCTTCGTCTGCTTCTTGATAAAGACCAAAGAATTTTCACCGGTTTGTTATATATTTTTATTAAGCTGTTTTAGTCAGCTATAATTTTTTTGTTTCAGTTTCGATATATGTACGCCTATTAACCTCCTATTTTGATTTAATTATTATTTCTTGATTATTTAATAAATTTCGCAGCATATTGTGTGATTTTAATAATTTATAAAGTTTGACTTAATTTGAATTTTAACTATATATATATATATAAAACTTTCATATTTGAAAGTAATTAATATTCAGTCAAATGCAAATTTTATATACTAGGTTTGGGAGAAGGGTTCATTCTTCTTGAATATTCAAACCTCTTCTGGGAAATCAGATATAATTTAGGTACTTTTTTATAAATGTACTGTTCTACCTTGTATTCATTCTCATAATTAGTCCAAGGGGGCTTTGTTTCTGAAGGACTATTGTTTTCGTTTTGAGATTTTGCGTCGAATCACTCTGAATGTCCGTTTCACTTTCAAATTGGTGCCACCAAATATTATCGCCCTGTATTATATTTGAAGAAATTAAATAATGAAGAGCCTGCATAAATATATGTATGTTTCTCGCATTGTGATAAAACGACGGTACCTAGAGCCATCCAATTTTGAATGACAAAATCCTCCTGCAAATATGGGCATCTGAAAGCCCAGATTTGAAATTTGGAATTTGTTTTATTATCGATTTCATATTTTGTAAAAATTTAACGAAGTTTTCATTAACAAACTCAAGGATTTCAAAGCGAGAAATGGCAATGTTGTACAGAAAAAAAAATTATCACCAGCGCGTGAGACTGCGCATTGGAAATTCTAAAGATGTGCTCATTTTAAAACTGTTTTGCGATATTGCTCTTGAATTGAATTTTATGGTAACGTGATATTTAATATATAAAAGTAACGGACAAAATGTTAAGAAAACGCCCCTTTGGACGTAATTTAAAATCTGAAACTTTTCAGCTTTTCTTTTATTCTTTTTCTTTTTAAGATGTATGGTTTAATATACATCATTACAAATTTTAAGCTTCTTTTACATTTATTACAAGTTTTAATAGTTTCAGCCCATTTCTCTTAAGTATTAACATTTCCTAATTTTAATTTGCTTGTTTTCCATTTCTTTTTCCAGGGGGTAGTCATGAATCGAAAATTAATAATTAAATTTATACATGCGTACGTTATATGCGTACGTTGTTTCATGGGTAGGGGGTCCAAATGGATTGAATGCATACAGAACCGATGACAGCTTGATAAAATTTATTTTGCCAAAAGAAACAATTTCAGTTCTCGAACTTTCCACAAAGTTACTGGCACAGCTCTTCTCAGGATGACAGAGCACAATCAGTAGTTACCGCTACAAACTACTAAAAGAGTTAAACGCAACGCAATGCAAAGCCATCCAAACAGCGAAATTCACACAGAAATCTCTCAATACTCCGAAGTCAACTCTGAACAAAAACTGACAATTGATGCTCTCTCCTGTCTTATTTAGTTCTTCTCCGGCCCGCCGAGGAATTTAAAATGCCTTCTTTTCCTCGAAATTACTGGAAGACATATACGGTTAGAGTTACATGTAAGGGCCGGATACGGTTGCGGTTAGATATAGGGATGAAATGCAGTCATTCAACTACAGTACCAGTTACCGTTACATAAAGACCGGACTGGTGACTTTTGGCGATTTTCTCCAAATCTGGAGACAAAATTTTAGTCACCAAAACCGTCGTCAGCTTGGCGATATCTCGCCAAACGAATCGGATAATTATGTACCTCAGGGTTAAATAGACTTGCCCCTGTAATCTTACGTTTTCGGCAGAGCTTCACATTTCTTCAGACTTTTCATGCTACATTATACAAAATTCGTAACAATATATGCATGTATGCATATGTGTAATCAAGAGATGATGATTAAATCAAAAAATTAATCAAGAAGGTTAACAATCTAGCAGGAAGTACACACATCAAAACTGAAACTGAAACAAAAGAATTACATAATAAAATTAATATAATTAATGTAACATAATAAAATTAATAAGAGAAATTGCTGAAAATTCTTTGGTCTGTTTCAAGAAGCAGCCGAAGAATTTCAACAGTGCCTGCATGGTTTTGAATTCTTGAAATTATTCAAAAGAAATAATTAAAAGAAAAAGATAAATAAAAATGAATTTAATTAAAATTATGAATTAAACTCTTGTCAAAGCGTAATGAAGTAAAAATTAAAAAATAATTAATATTCAAAATATAATATGCTGTGACGTATTGTAAAAATAAACATTGCAAAATAATTCTAAATTAAGAAACCAGAATAACCATTGGGTAAATTGAAAACGATTTGTTAAATAAATAGTAAAATAAATAGTAAATAAATAACGCTATCCGGTAAAAGCAGGTTAGCCTGCTAAATGCCGTTGTATCCAATTAACAATACCGATACCGATAGTAAATAAATTTCGAGCGGAAGAAAAAGCAGAATTGATAAAAAATTTGTAAACCAGAAGCAACTATTCTAAATCAATAAGTAAAAAATAAACAGTTTGAACAATTATTGAAATAATTTTATTATGTTTTGTTAATTATACTAATTTTGATATGTTATTTTATTGAACTCTTTTTGTCCCAATTTTGAAGTCAAAACGTTTTGAGAAAACAAATTCATTTAGAAGAAATTTACAAAAAGTAAAATAAGTAAGAATTTTTAATAATAATAAATGCAGATAAGTTTTCAGATTGAGGGAAAACGAAAAGACAGAGTAAAAATTATAAAGCTTAAATAAAAATTAAATAATCGGTTTAGTAATAAATCAGAGTAATATATTGTTTAATTATATTTAGAGTTATTAGGAATACCTTTCAGAGTTGGGAATAAGAATGTGGGGTTTTACTTATTTAATTCAGTGTTCAATCCTTGAACTCCACAAACACTAATAAGCGAATAATCGCTTAAGTGTGTGAATAGAGACGTAAGACTTACGAAGGGTTAACTACCCTTTATTTCTCACAATAAATGTAATACAATCAGCTCCTAAGTGGGAGTCTACAGCAAAGTCTCCACTTAGGCTTGAACTTAAATGAATATAAAATTAAACTTAACTAAGCTTAACTAAATCTAACTGAAAGCTATAGCCGAAGCTATCAAGATTCTAAGTTGTTGGCCCCTAAATCTTAGTCGGCGAAACTAAACAAGGGCCTAAAGTATGGCCGAGCCTAGCAATAGCTTAAGAGAGACGTAGCCAAAAGGCAAACGCGCCGCTAGTCAGAAACTCAGGCTCTCTCTCGAAGTCGGTGAAACATCGACTTAAATACTACTCTTTACTCATTTGCATTAACCGCGTTTCTGAAATTACATTCTGGTAGGAAATTGTAAGCTGAAACTAGAAATAATAGGAAAGACGCCTAAACTTAAAATAACTGTTAATAAAATTAGGATAACCCTTACAAGAATTAAAATTCAAAGCTTGATTTAACACGTCAGCAGTTTTTTATTAACCCAAAGGGCGTTAGCCCAGAAGAGCTATCAATTTCGTTTTGGCATTTTGCTATAAATGTTGGTTCAATTTTCAAATTGTAGCCACCAAATATTAAAGCCCTGTGTTACATTTAAAGAAATTAAATAATGAAGAATCTGCTTAAATGCATGAATGTTTCTCGCATTGGGTTAAAACAACGGTACCTAGAGCCATCAAATTTTGAATAATGTGCGTCTAGACCCGAATATGGGCATCTGGAAGCCCGAATTTGGAATTTGAAATTTGTTTTCTTATCGATTTCGTACTCTGTAACACTTTAACGAATTTTTGATTAACAAACTCAACGATTTCAAAGCGAGCAATGGCGAAACTGTACGAAAAAAGCATTTTTATCTCCAGCGCACGAGACTGTGTATCGGAAATTCTAAAGACATGATTATTTAAAAATTATTTTGCGATATTACTGTTGAATTGAATTTAATGGTTTAAGCGCGAAGAACGTGATATTTAATAAATAAAGATAACACACAAAACGTTAAAAAATCGCTCCTTTGGATTAATTTTTAGTATCTTGCATTTTGTATTTTCTGTGCCATATGTGTATTTGGTGTTCGGTCTGGTCCATTAAGATGTCTTTCTAAATCAAGAAGCACTATAGATTTAACGTCTGCCGCCCACATGAACTCTACATATATAATATTATATTTATAATAAAAAAGAGTTTAGAAATTTCAGAATTAAAATTAATAATTAATAGTCTTCCAAGTATAAGAACTTTGATTTAGATCAAGATAATGGTTAAGAATATGATTGAGATTTAAGGTTGAGGGAAACATAAAAATGCGGGTAGACCAGCAGATTATGAAGCAAACGGAGAAACATGATGATTTACAAAAACAGTAATTGAAATAGTAAGTAAGAAATGAAGAATCTTTTGTTAATAGAAATTGTCTGCCGTACGCCAGCTCATTTTTAAGAGAGAGGTGCACTCAATCAAGTGTTACCATTCAATGTAAAGCTTTAACCTGATAATTCCGTAAATTAAAACATAAAAAGCGATGTTTTAAGTACGATTCTTATATCATGCTCCTCATCTTAAATTATACTTACTGTTTGAAATACAGTCCCAGCAAAAGCGCCGGGTTTAGATTGTGGAAAAAAGTAATTTATTTACCACAGCTAAATGCTCCGATTTTAGAATGTCGAATTTAATTTAAACTGGCTACACCGGCATTTTCTTATTGTCAGTTCTTTTCATAGATTAGTTGCAGCTTAGTCGACATGGAGCGTTAAAGTAAAGTAGAGCGAGCTTTGGTTGCGAAAACTCATTACAAGAATGGCGAATGTTATGCAGAGGCTGTTGGAAAGCTTCGTGCAATCTTCAGATGGGAAAGTGCACCGAATGAAACAACAGTTCGCACATTGCTTAAGAAATCTGAGAACCCGAAGTTTGACAGCGGACATTAAATCCCCGCGCTCTAAATCCAGCCGGTGTATTTTAAACATCGTCGTTGTTGTGTGATAGAGTTATTGTTTTACTGCAAGTTCCCACATCCCAAATCTGAAATTAAACCAAAACACTGGAAGAACCTGAAAAGGAAACTGAACGAAGCATCTTGATAGGTAGACAATGTGAAAATGTTACGAATTTCATTGTCAGAGGGCGGCGTTGCAGAGCAGGTCGTGGAGGACGAACGGAAGACATTATTTTTCATTCTTAAATCGGAAAATTTAGCTGTTGCAATATGCAAAAGTATTGTACGTTTTATAAAAATAAAGTATTATTACGAATTTTGTACATTTGTAAATAATTTTAGTGAAATTGCAGTATTTTTTGTGTAATGTAACATGAAGTGCTTCAAAGAGAAGATGCTCTTCCGGAAAATAAGAATACAGGGTCATGTCTATTTAACACAATAAATGTCTGTCTCGCTGAATTGGCGAGATATCGCCAAGGTGGCTATGGTTTTAAAGACTAATTTTCTCGCCAACGCCAAAAAATTGTCAAACTTGGCGACCATTTGGGGACATTTGGGGCCGGCTCCTCTATAACTAACTGTAGTGGGTGTTGTAATTGAATAACTGTAATTAATCTATATATGTAACTATAACCGTATCTGCCCCTCATACGCCTTTCTAATTTTCAGAAGTACTAGAGATTTCTCGGCGGTTGGGGAAAAACTATATAAGACGGAACAGAGCATCAGTGAAGTAGTAGTTAGTTATGAGCGTTGCGGTAGCCGTGTTAGTTTCGCTCTTTTCGTATTCCGTTGTGTTTAACGTTCTTAGTAGTTTGAAATGTAACCACTGATTGTACTCAGTGATACTGTGAAGAGCTGTGAGACTATTTTGTTGGAAAATTCCAGAATGTGGAAGCATTCTTTTTGGTGAAAAAAATTGCATTCTGCTATCATCAGTTGCGTACGCATTTCAATTTGTTACGAACTCGTACTCACGCAACACGCCTAAGAACTGGAAAAGGCAACTGAACGGGGGATCTCAGTTGGTAGATACGTGAAAATATTACGAATTTCATCAAGGGAGGGTGATGCATCACAGCAAGCCGTGGAGGACATAGGCAAGACAATGTTTTTCATTCCTAAATCACACTATTTGGCTATTGCAAATACGTAAAAGTATTTTCCAGTTCACAAAAATAAAGTATTTTGTTGGCTGTATTAAATCCAGCACTTCTTGGGGGACATTTTATAGGTATTTTTATATCATATGAATCAAATAACAAAGAGATGAAAGTGATTTTGTAAATGAGCGAGAACTGAAAATTTATAGCGAAACCATTTTAAATTCTGTGTGAAACTGAGCATAGTCAAAATGTGCTGGAAAATGCATATGGCAACTGATTTCATATTCTCATTCTTTTTATTCTAACGTTAAAGATACTAGGTTGTAAGGGTTAAGTCACAAGATTGATTGATGGATCGAAATTTTGATAGCTGGTTTCAATGACACTTATTCATCCAGCTTCTGGTTTTTTGATAGTGACTCATGCTTATCGCTGAAATCCGAGCAGTCGATCGCATGAAGTAGTTTCTAAGAAACAGTTTGTTATTCTTACATTTCAGTTAGGGAAAGGCAACACTTACATTCGACCGTCTCTGAAGATCAAATTTGCACTGAAATTCGAGGACATCAATTTAAAAAGAGCATTATTTTTGAAAATCACAAACATACTTCGCGCTAACATAATGTTAAGTGGTAGCAATATTTTTAAGTATTACCTAATATTATTCATAGCTGCTAATTTAATAAATTTAATATTAATAAAATCTTTATTAGTCCAAAGGGATTTAGTCCCGAAGGACTATTACTTTCGTTTTGCGATTTTGCGTTGATTCACTCTGAATGCCCGATTCACTTTTCAAATTGTTGCCACTAAATGTTATCGCTCTGCATTAAAGTTTAAAAAATGAAAAATCTGCATAAATGTATGCATGTTTCTCGCATTGTGATAAAACCTAGAGCCATCGAATTTTGAATGACGTAATCCTACTGCGAATATGGGCATCTGGAAGCCCTAATTTTGAATTTGAAATTTGCTTTATTATCGATTTTATGTTTTGTAACATTTCAACGAATTTCTGATTAACAAACTAAATGATTTCAAAGCGAGCAATGGCAACACTGTACGGAAAAAGAAAAACATTTTTATCTCCAGCGCACGAGACTTACGGAAATTCTAAAGATATGTTCATTTTAAAATGATTTTGCGATATTGATTTTGAACTGAATTTTATGGTTTGAGTACGTAGTACATGATATTTAATAAAAAAAGGTAGCACACGAAACGTTAAAAAAACGCGCCTTTGGACGTAATTTAAAATCTGAAATCTTTCAGATTTTTTTTTTATTTATCTTGTTTAATATTTAATCTATATATAAAAAGAAGAAAGTCTCTGTGTGTGTTTGTTCGCTAATAACTCAGTCACTACTATAGCTATTATCGTCACAAAACTTTCTACAATTCTTACGTCTACTTTTTTCCATTAAAAAGTAGCTAAAATTTAAGATATTAATTAAAAACTCGAAAAAACAATAATTTTCGCCCTTATTTTTCCGAGTGGCAAGCTGGAGATGGCACTCTGGCAAGCTGGAGATGAAAATCTGCTTTATTTCGAAATTTGTTGCCACTGCTCGCTTTGAAATCCTAGAGTTTGTTAAGAAAAAATTGCTAAATTTTACGATGAAATAAAAATAGCATTACCAAACATTAAATATATTACTCCCGATTCCAAAAATTTGTGGGAAGCCATTTCGACTATTCCATCTTCGTAGGACTTTAATCAGCCGAAATATTAATTAAAAACTTCTGAAAGCGCTAATTTTCGTACTCATTTTTCCGAGTGGCAACAGTCTCGCGTGTTGGAGATAAAAATGCTGTATTTCGAAAAGTGTTGCTACTGCTCGCTTTGAAATTGTAGAGTTTGTTAATCAAACATTTGTAAGTTTTACAAAATCTCTCTCTATATATAAAGAAGAATTCTTGGTGTTTTGTTTGCCTTATTGATTTCTCATGAATTATGATCAATGTTTTAGGATATTTAATCCACTAAAATTGAATATAGGTGAAATATTGGATGGAACTTGAGCTTTTACGAACATTTCATTAGAAAGACGAAAATCAATAAAAACTGCGTGTCATTGTGTTGTTGTTTCAAATCCCCTTGGGGCAGGAAAGCCTACACAAAGTCCAAGAGACCTTGCCGCACAAGCAAATCAAGCCATGAACCAGCCGCATGGACGTGCCATTGTTGATGATATAATGAAAAGAATTAGTTTATCTTTATATCGAAATTTTATGTGGGTTCCATAAGGATTGAAAAATGTATGACTATGAATCGTATTTTTTGCATCATTATTAGACAAGGATTGCAGCGATATCGTTCTCTCTGTTGGTTAGAGGCATTATTCTTAATCTAACTTAACTGGCATTGGGTATTTCGGCTAGTATTAATATACACTCATGTCTATAAATTAAGGATAATTCGGAGTCATGCGGAAATCGAACTCTAAAATAAATATATCACCTGTAAAATCACTACACACATCTTCAAGAATCATATGCAAATTTCAGGAAGTAACCAGATGACACAGATGGTACGTCACAATGACGAGAGTGTAAGAGAGTGATATATATGGAATACAGGCAAAGAAGTAAAATTGTTCGCAGGCGCTTTATAAGCATTTCAGTGCAATAACCGAATAGTTATGACACAAAGGACGCATTTGGATGATTTTTTACGTGGTAGAATTATAGGCCGTCTGGAATGTGGGCGTACTCAACTGGAAGTATCAGACGAACTTGGAATTGCCCAGAGTGTCATCTCCAGGCTTTGGCAACAATTCCAAGATGATGGTAATGTGAGTAGACGTTACAGCACAGGTCGCCCCAGAGTTACAACGCCGAATGAGGACCGGTATTTGGCAGTTACTGCCAAAAGAAACAGGCGGAGCACAGCCTCAGACCTGTCTCGTCAGCTCTCTTCAGCCACTGGTACGACAATTTCAAGGCAGACCGTGTGCAGACGCTTAGGGCAGATTGGTCTATATGCTCGTAGACCTGTCAGATGCGTTCCACTTACTGCAACTCACTGTCGCCTGCGGTTAGCCTGGAGTAGAGAGCATGCATTGTGGACACCGCAACAGTGGGCTTGTGTGATGTTTTCCGACGAGTCCAGGTTTAGCTTGCAGTTTGATTCTCGTCGGACGTTCATATGGAGAGCTCCATCTACCCGTTACCACCAAGAAAACATCATTGAAAGACACCGTTACGGTGTTGCAGGAGTGCTCGTTTGGAATGGAATTATTCTGGGTTCTAGAACTGACCTGCATGTTCAAATTGGAACCGTGACAAGCCAAATCTATCGGGACGTCATTCTGGAACAACATGTACGTTTGTTTCGGGGCGCCATGGGCCCACAATTTGTTTATGGATGACAACGCCCGTCCTCACCTTGCAAACATCGTAAGCGAATGCCTTCAATCGGAGGATATCACCCGTATGGACTGGCCAACATTCTCACCGGACTTGAATCCAGTAGAGCACGTGTGGGACATGCTTGGCCGACGAGTTGCAGCCCGCCAACCTCCTCCTACATGTCTACCGGAACTTCGGAGAGCATTGCTTTTTGAGCGGTGTAATATCCCCCAAGATCAAATCGATAATTTGACACTCAGCATGCCTAGGCGTTGTACGG
The DNA here is from genome assembly GCA_000611955.2 of Stegodyphus mimosarum. NCBI lineage: Eukaryota > Metazoa > Arthropoda > Arachnida > Araneae > Eresidae > Stegodyphus > Stegodyphus mimosarum. Next base: position 410,465 of record KK119479.1, read on the forward strand.
GCTGTATTGCATCGTCTGGGAGACATAGAATGTATTAACAATCATACCAACCATGTAATATTGGTTTTTTGTAAATAGGTTTTTTTTTGTAATTTGCTCCAGGGAGAAAAAATCGCTATTTTTTTAATAATATCAAACATATAGCATCTTTTTTTGCTCTTTACCTTTTGTTTAATAAGTAAGCTTTGCAAATAAGTCAAATTTGGTTTGCTTCTAACTCTTCCTTTGCCTGATTTTGCATTATCCTTAATTCATGGACATGAGTGTATATTAACGTTAAATCTCATATTAAAACACTAGATGAAAGAAAGTGGTCGTGATGATAAAAAACATTTATGATTGATCTGACAATTTGTTTTCCGAAGAGAGAATGATTGATTGAATGAATAAGTGATAAATTTCGAAATACCTTTAGAAGTTTTCAAAGTTCTTTTGCCGATATTTGTTTCGACTGTTAAACTTATGCTACGAAGACGAACATTCCGTTACATTGCCAAAAATGCTTGAAAACTGATTTGCTTTGGTTGTGAAATAAAACTTTGAATGGTTCTGCTATGTTTATAAGCTTGTATTAATGTCCTATAGACCCTACCAAACTGGAAGGGAGGTATCAATTTAGCATGGAGCAAAAAAAAAGTATCAAGAAGAACTCACCTTTTTATTCAACTTTCAAATGAGCTGCCCAGACGGAAGAGTGGTTATTGACTTTGACTGCCGTATCGAATGGACCAGGCTCAAATCCCGAAGAAGGCATGATGTAAATTGTTTGACACCATATAAACTCTTGAAAGGGTCTTGCGTATATCTAATCGTTTACATTTAAAATTTTTATGATTTCTAATAATTAACCTCTAATTTTATGATTTTTGGCCACTGGGATTTACAGACTTTTAATCCTATTCTTAAGAACATATGAGCTATTCAGTTACTTCGTATAGACTTACCTTCCCACAAATTCACGTTTATACGTGGACTTTCGCTCGTGTGAACTTCATACGAAATTGCGATTTTTGAACTTCTTCTTGAAGAATTTTGTCAGGACTGTGTGTTCGGTGCATATTCTTGGCAAACATCTTCGTGAAACTTAAGTCCTGATCTGGAACAGGGAGCTGAATGCAGCTATGTTCTGAGGTAAAATACTGTGATTAAGTGGTAGAAGAACTGCACTTCAGAGGGATTTAAAATCCTCTTTTATTAAACCACAAATTATATAAAGCCACTTCCCAACTCGGGAGAGATACAGAAAATAACGACCGCACTTGGGTCTAAACTGAACAATCAAATAATTTAAACTAAATTTAAATAGAAATTAAGTAATCGTTGCTCACAGAGCTCTAAACGTGAGGTTGGCCTCTATGCTAAATGGTGCGTAGCAAGATTTAACTAATACTAACGCACTTAGAATTACTTCAATAAGTAATAGCGTAACAGCGCTACGGCTTAGAATTTAAATACTAGCTGGTCAGGCGAACGTCGAATAGAGTAACAGTGGTCTGAGACTAAAAGCTCTCTCACACTGAGAGGTTCCTACCTCTCGCTTAAATATAACTTGGCTCCACTTCAAATTAGCATAAAGCTGAAACGCGCGCTTATTCTAACGGGAAGTTGAAATAAGAACAGATAGAAAAAGGCAAATTAAAATAAAACTTTGTTAGTTTAACTAAAACCTTACAAATTAAGGACCCCTTTTTTTCATCATTATATCTAATTAGACTTTTTCTAATTGTCTATGACTATATAAAAACTTTACTGACTATTTATAATTAAATCTAGGCAATATTTGTCAAATTCCTAAGTTTCATACCTATTTCATTGGTTTACTTTCATTTTTATATATTTAAAAACTTCTTTTGATGTTTACATTCTTACATTTTTATCTACATGTATCTATATAATTTTTCAACTGTATCTGTACACATCTCAAAATTGTATTACTGTTATATTTGTATACATGTTTTATATGTTTCTTTGGACACATTCTCTAATGTAAGACTGTAAATCATTATTCATGTAAAAAACTTATGTAAAAATTCTCAATAGATGCCCTCTGACCACCAAACCACCTCCTCGTCTTGGTGTAGCAGATAGTAGATGGTACCCATCGATGGAGCATCTATTGCCAGAGTTGTAATGATGGTGCGATTGCTCCACTGATGGGCTTCTTCTGTCCCTTTCTAAGAGGCAGCGATGGCCCACCTATTAGATGCCTCCATAATAAAGTGACCACCGCTTATGGCCTTACCAGTGGCAATGCCTATAATAGTTAGTGTCCGCCATTAAAAAAACAAAAACGAAAAAACTTTTAAATGAACGGAAGGCACTTACTTCTTCTGCGATACAATTTTCAGCGGCATCTCTGAAAACCAGCTTCCATAACGGAAATTATGGACTTATTCATTGAAAATGACGCAGGTTTTCTTAGGTGTTCAAAGGCAAGACGGGAAGTCATGGCTGTCTTGTCCTCTTATTGACAACAACGAAGCGCAAAAGAAAAATGCAAATGACATTAGACACCTTCTTGATAAAAAAACAGTAAATTGGAAATGAAGAAAAATCTGAATGATCTAAAGTATAAATGGTGACAAAGTTTTATTTATTAGTCCAAACGGCGTTAGCGCAGAAAGGCTATTAATTTCGTTTTGGCATTGTGCGTTTGTTCACTGTAAATGTCGGTTCGCTTTTCAAATTGTTGCCGCCAAATAATAGAGCCCTGTGTTCTATTTAAAGAAATTAAATAATAAAGAATCTGCTTAAATGCATGTATGTTTCTCGCATTGGGTTAAAACAACGGTACCTAAAGCCATCCAATTTTGAATAATGTACATCTAGACCCGAATATGGGCATCTGGAAGCCTAAATTTGGAGTTTGAAATTTGTTTTATTACCGATTTCATATTTTGTAACGCTTTAACGAATCTTTGATTAACAAACTCAATGATTTCAAAGCGAGCAATGGCAACACTGTGCGAAAAAACATTTTTATCTCCAGCGCGCGAGACTGTGTATCGGAAATTCTAAAGATAGGCTCATTTTGAAAAACCTTTTGCATAATATTTAGCGATATTACTGTTGAATTGAATTTTATGGTATAAGTGCGAAGAGCATGATATTTAATAAATAAAGGTAACGCAAAAAATGTTAAAAAATTCCCCTTTGTGTGTAACGTAAAATCTAAAAACTTTCAGATTTTATTTTTTTTAAAAATATTTTCTATGTATTAATTTTTTATGTTTCAGTATTTGTAAGAGATAATTTTTTATTTTGTATTGTTATAATAAACATACTTAATGAACTTAAATAACAAAATACTTGAATAATTTTTTTCATTTTATACCCGTTTTCCCCTAACCCCATTATTTACATGATGAGATGACATCATTTAACGCTATTTCGTATAACGCTCTCTTTTGATGGAACATACCTCCCGCGTTAAGCTGGGTTTTACTATTTATATATATGTAATGCGATGATTCGGGAATAGCTGCACTGAAACGGCGATGGCCGTTAGCGACATAATAACTTGGAAAGACTTTACTGCGTAGTTGGAGTCATGATACTTTACTGACGTGGGGGTAAATTCAACACATAATTTTATTCCTTGATAAGTAATTCTTAGGACAAATATTCTTTTTCATTACACATTATCATTATGGATACACTATACACTTCACAGTGTTATACAGACCAGCTATAGACAGCGGCTAGCAGATGCCGAGTAATACGTCGAAGCAGTAGCAACAGAAGTAGAAAGAAGCAACAGCAAAGTGCTACATATATAATAAATTATTTCTTTAATCTGATAGGCTGAGAGCTGTCGCATTGCAGCTTGGTTACATAAGCGACATGAAAGGTATTAATTTTCAGATGACGTACATCAGATTCATATCTTAATATTTTTAAGAAAGAAAGAGGACATGACCAAATTGAAAACAGGAATTAAGAGAATTATTGCGTAAGTTTGCAATTTCGTTAGTAATTCTCTTTCATATTTTATAACTTACATATTTCTCGCTTCAAGGAGAAAAAGACTTGGCGACGGAAAAGCCTTTTTACGAAAAGCACTTGAGCATTAGCAAAGGAAGAGAAATTTTGTACATTATTGTACGATAAATTAAATGAGTTGCTTCAAGGATGTAGCCTTTAGATTTTGTTATGCCTCGTCATTTCATTCATGAACCTTCTCATATTTGAATATATAAAACAATACATAAAAATGTAATCTGAAATTATTAGAAGAAAATGTATTGTAATCTCTAACTTAAACGTAGTGTATAATTTGCAAACATAAATTTTTAAAGCTCTTGAAACATATTCTCCAAATAGTATAAAAGTGTTCTAAATCTGGAGTCTGATTTTTTCACAAAGTAATTGAAAACGTGCACAGGTCTTGAAATGTCGTTTTAATATCGCAATATAACTTTGATACAATTGATATATAACTGATATACTTTGATATTACATTGATAACTAGCCGCTATGCGGCCAGCCTTCGTCTGGCTTTTAAACGTACCGAAAAAATGCCTAAAAGACACACCTGGGACCGATGACCCTGTAAGTTCTTCCAAATATTTTTTCTTTGTTAAGAATAAAATCTTGATGTATTACCAGAAAACATATACATCTTGAATTTTTAGCAAACTGATTGCATGAGATGTGTATTAAACATTTCTTAAAACATAATTTATATCCCCCTTCTTAACCACTGCCATAACTACATAAAATATTATATAAAAACTCTACAATAATATAAATAACTCCATGCCATTTCTGATGAGTTAAAATTTGTTAAACATTTTCTTACTTGATAGTCTGAATGATTCTTTTTCTGGAATTTTGAAATGTTATGATACTTTAGGTAATCTTCTGAGAAAATGTGTCAGCAGTCATATCGCAGCCATTTAACTTGTTAGTAAATTTTTCTTACATTTTCAAGAGAAAAAAATTAGAATAAAATAAGCAATATCCTTTGATATAATTATTAATTATCCTAATAAAAAAAGTTAACCAACTTTCCGTTGAAAAACGATCATGCAAAACTTTTCAATAGCTTACAAATAGTGAAATAAGCAAAAAATAACATGAGAGAAACACAAAAAACAAAAAATTCCGCGCAGAATTTTACTCTGCAGAACAACTTTATCAAAAAAATGTATTATATATAGAAAAAATGACAATGAAATAAGCTGTATCCCTTAATGCAAATATTACTTATCCTAATAAATAAATTAACCAACTTCCCTTTACAAAATCTTAAGAACTCAAATGGTATAAACAGATTAAGAGCTTTATTTTCTAAAAAAATCATGCAAAACTTTTTTATAATTAAAATTAATTAAGAGCTTTTTCTAAAAAAATCATGCAAAACTTTTTTATAATTAAAATTATATATAATTAAAACATAATATAAAAATTGCAATGAAATAAGCAATATCCCTTAATATAAATATTAATTATCCTAATAAATTAATTAAAAAATTTACCTTTGCAAAAAGAAACAATTTTTCAATTTCTTAAACTTTTCAATTTCTTAAAAAAGTGACGTAAGAAATACGATGAAAAACGTTGCCAAACCCACATCAAACTATTTAAAGTGATGTGATTTCATCAAAAATCTATCAACAACAATAAGAATGAAAAATTGTTGCCAAAACCATATTTTAAAATATGTGAGATGTGAGAAGTGTATTCGGAAGCTTCATTTAAAAAATTGAAAAAAAAAATACAAAATATTATTATTTTTCCAAAATTCTTTTTGTAAAAGGAGTCGGAAGGATTAAAGTTTAACGTATCCAAAAATGATAAAAAAATAAACAGTACATTTTTTAAAATAAACTTTAAAAAAAAATTCCGTTGCAAAGATGTGAAGCTAAATAAATTCGTAGTTAATCGATTTATTGAAATACGTAATTTTTTTTAAGTTCGTAAAATAGCTAAGTGCCTGCGTTTCAGGACGATGTGAAAATGAAATGTATAGAGTAATATCTCGCTTTCCTATATTCCATTATGTCTCAAAATGACGCGATTTCGTCAAAAACCATGAAATAAAAAATAATCTAATTCTAATTTCGAAAAAATCGCTTCGAGATGCACTGGCTCTTGTCTAGATGCACCTATGTACCAAATTTCGTAGCCTTGGGTCTATTAGCTTACGCGCAGCACGAACGAAAGACACACACACAGACGGACTCTTTCTTTTATTATATGTAGAGATATAACTTTGACTGTTCTTGTCATTTTAAAATGTTTTTTCGTAAAACTGTAAATGTTGTAATCAATAAAGCCAGTATATTTCTCTTAATGTTCATGAAATTCTCTTAACATGAAAACTAATTTACTCTTCATAAAACAAAAAAAGCATGTAATCATTGTAAATCATTGTAAAATCAAATTTAGAAGATAATACATAGAAACTAGTAAAATACTATCTCTACATATAATAAAACAAAGAGTCTGTGTGTGTGTAACTTTCGTTCGTGTTGCGAGTAAGCTAATAGACCCAGGGCCACGAAATTTGGTACATAGGTGTATCTACACAAGAGCCAGTGCACCTCGAAGCGATTTTTTCGAAATTCGAATTCGAATTTTTTTAATTTTATGTTTTGTGACCAAATCGCGTCATTTTGACACATAATGGGCTACAGGAAAGCGAGATTTCACTCTATACATTTCATTTTTACATCGTCGTGAAGCGTAGACACTTAGCTATTTTACGAACTTAAAATAAATTTCGTATTTCAATAAATCGATTAAATACGAATTTATTTAGGAAGGTGAGCTTAACACCTTTTCAGCTGAATGTTTTATAAAAAAACTTATTTTAAAAAATGTGCTGTTTATTTTCCTTTGATTTTTGGACACGTTGAACTTTAA
>KK119479.1:419300-464661 GCA_000611955.2 Stegodyphus mimosarum
AAACGCGCATCACTGTGCTGCTGTTACGCTGCACACGAGAGGCTACTGCACGATACGATAATCCAGCTTCACGAAGGCCGATGATTCTCCCTCGTTCAAACTCTGTAAGTTGTTCAAATTTCGCTCTCTTTCGTCGACGAGGCATAAGTACAGATTGAGTTAACGTTTACCACTAGCAGATAACCACCGATAACCATACACGCCTCGCTACAGCCGTCTATTTATTCGGATCCATCAGCCGTTCAGAGGGCGCTGCTCAGCATACGCATGCGCTACGGATTTGCAATTCTAATCATTTGCATATCATGCGCTACTTTGCATTTCCTGAAAATTTCAGCTCACTCGCGTAAGTCCTTCATGGTGTTGCAATTTTCACAAACGTGAGTGTATATATCTATATTTAACTGTGTGTGTAGGTGCTCTTTCGTTCGTACTGCGCGTAAGCTAATAGACCCAAACCTATGAAATCTGGTACACAGGATGCATCTAGACAAGAGCCAGTGCACATCGATTTTTCAAAATTCGAATGAGGGTCTTTTTTTTTATGAAATAATATCAAATTGATGATTTTCTCTCATTATATGAACAACAATGGCACGCAGCCGTTGTTGCTGATATCATCACTATTGCCACCCGGAAAAATGAGGGCGATAATTCTGTGCAGTTTTTAAATTTAATGTTTCTCTTGGATACTGGACGTTTGTCTAGAGAAGGCAGCAGGAAGTTGCTTAATTTATTTATTAGGATGATTAATATTTGTATTAAGGGTTATTGCTTATTTCATTGTATGCTTTTTATAGGTAATGCATTTTTAACTGAATTTTTTGTTCCGTTGTTGTTTGTTTCTTTTTCGATAAAATTGTTCTGCAGAGTAAAATTCTGTGCAGTTTTCAAATTTAATGTTTGGTGTTCTCTTTAGGCATTTTTCCGGTACACGTAAAAGCCAGACGAAGGCGACTAGTACAGTATAAAACTTCATAATGAAAATATTCAGTATACAGTATGAAAAATTGACAAGCCTTCTTTCCACAAGCGAATCAGCGTAACTACATACTTTCTGAAAGCTGCGGATACTTAAATATAATGGCACACAAAAACCACTGTTTCTCGTACAAGGCAACTGGCTTTTAGCATTGTGTAAATAAAAGTTTCTATTCATGATTTACGGCCATAAAAACCTTCAGATTACGTACTTGAAATAAGAAATAAATATACAGAAATTCAAATTCAGACTAAAATGAATAACTTGTATACTCGAGTTAGGTCTTATAAATTTAGTAAATAGAATTTTACATTATCCCACGATAATAATAATAATAATAATAATAGTAGTATATTTAAATGTGTGTGGGGGTCGTAGCTTTTTGTACTGAAATTATGCCAGAGGACTGCGAATGGTGAAAATATTAATACGCAAAAGTCAGTTCAAAGAGTTAAATTTGGATATTAAGAGTATTCCTAGGGGTACAACGGGCGTGCGCTATCATTCCTTGTATCCTCTCTATGGAAAAGATGCAAAGATTAATATACATAGTGTAAACTCTAAGTCAGATTACAGCAAAAATATAACGTCGTCTTTTAAAATCTGGTATTGTCTCCAGTTTGCAAAACGTAGTTTAGAGTTTTTCCTCTCCTCATCTCTGGGCTTTGGAGGACGTATATAACAAATTTTGGCAAAAACTCTGGGAAGAAAAAAAGAGTAATACAGGAAAAGAGACCGACTGAGAGTCAAATTCGGGTGGAAATTTATCACAATCAGGGCTTAACAGTTTGATCAGGTTAAAAAGTAGTAACCGGCAGCTCACTCGGCGTGTATTCGAGAGGTCCTGGTTCCAGTTTCGGGGACGGCATTGTACATTTTCATGTCTCCTGCTTCAAAATGATCTAATGACTCTACAGGTGTCATATCTTTCTTTGTTTATGATAATCATAATCATAAGAATTTGAGCAATTTCCATAGCGTCTTCAATTGCTGGGTACAAATCTTGATTTTCGATTAATGGATTATAATGTAATTTTCCATACGTTAAATAAGATGGTGGGATTTTTGTCACAGAATGTGGTGTATTATTCAGTAACAGTGTTGTCCATGCAATATTACCTTGATAAAAGCTCAATTTACATTTTAACCCAAGTTATGATAGTTTGATTAACTCTTTTACTTTAAAATTAGTTTGTGGTTCATTATCAGTATTTAATAGTTGCATAACATTATAATTTCTTAAAAATGCTTAAATTTTAAAGACGTAAAGGCAGCATTTCTATTACTTGCAATTTTTTCTGGTACCTGAATTTGAAAAATTTGTTTTAAAAAAATATGTTTAGTAGCTAAACTTTGAGAAGCAACTAACCTTATGCTACGGTTATGTATATCCATATATAACGAGAAGCAGGATCTGTAATAATGTGAATTTATTTTTTAGTAGAATTATAATAATTTAGATCATCAACAGTATCAATAGATAACAGTTCAAAAGGTTCACTTACAAATGGTTACGATTGCATTAAACCAAAATTCTTTTATTCACTTTTATTATTAAACGGACATACTTCACAATATTTACTATAATTTGCAGTATCTTGTACTATTACTGCCCAATAATACTGAAAAGAAACAAATTTAACATTGAAGATACACTAATATGATTAAATTCAGTATGATCTTTTTCAAGCAGTTTAGCACGAAAATATATTGGCTTTACAATTTCAAACCCATTCTTGGCACGATTTAAGTGTTTTATATTTCTTAAGCCAAACTAAAGTTAACCAAATTAAAGGCAAAATAGAGCAGCATGGCCCGTGTGTACAGTTACCATGGAAATGGGAATAAAATGTCAACTACAATGGATAAACATTCTAATTCAGTAATTGCATAATTTTTCTCGTAAGATCTTAATTTTCGAGAATGGAAATCCATAGAATGTGAATTACAATTTAGGTGCTCTTGTTTTAAAACTGCACCAACAGCTTCCTTGAAAGCATTAATGCACATTATAAATTTATCCGGAGTAATGCAAGAATTAGAGCCGCTCTAACAGATTTATTTAAAAAAGATCCTTCACATAAATGAACAATTGCCAGCAATATGTCTAAGCAGCAGCGAGAAAAGTACAAACAGGGGTACACAATAACAGGCAAAGCGCTAGATACACAGTCCAGTCACATTAATGTGACCACCACGTACTTTCCATGTCAGAGTTAAATAACCAATCACAGAAGGCAGGTGGCAGCACAGTGCAGTTGAGCGTATATAAAGGGTGTGTGAGGGCTTCGGAAAACATTTCAATCGTTGGCGTAATGCAGAAACGAAGCGATTTATCCGACTTCCAAAAGGACATGATCATTGGCTTTCGGGCCAAGGGTGGAAGCATTTCCGAAACGGCTGAGTTTGTGAACTGTTCGCGTGCCGCCGTGGTAAAAGTGTACCGTGCATGGCAAAATGGGACTGTCCAAAATCAGCGACGTGGCAAATGTGGTGCACCACGGGCCATAGATGACAGAGGCGAACGACGGTTGCGGAGATGCGTTCGGGCAGATAGACGGGCTACCGTTGAGCAACTGACCACCAAAATGAACCAAGGGGCTACCAAAAGTGTCTCCCAAAGTACTATTCAGCGAACATTGCTGCGTCTGGGCCTCCGAAGCAGACGCCTGGTTCGTGCACCTATGCTGACTGCTGTTCATCGACGGCGAAGGCTAGAATTTGCACGCCAGTACAGCAGCTGGACGTCCACTGAGTGGCGACAGGTTGCGTTTTCGGATGAATCGCGTTTTATGCTCCATCGGACAGATGGACGTTGGCGTATAAGGCGTGAAACCTCTGAAAGGAACCACCCTGCAACCATTGCCGGAACGGTCCAAGCTGGAGGCGGGAGCATTATGGTCTGGGGAATGTTTTCCTGGCATTCTCTAGGTTCACTGATCATTGTGGAAGGCACAATGGATCAATACAAGTACGCATCTGTCCTTGCGGACCATGTTCACCCCTACATGCGCATTGTTTTTCCTCAGGATGATGGCATCTTCCAGCAGGACAATGCGAGGTGCCATATAGCTGCCAGTGTACGTGCGTGGTTCGAAGAGCACCAGGATGAGTTTACCGTCCTCCCCTGGCCAGCAAACTCACCTGACTTAAACCCAATCGAGCATCTGTGGGACCATCTCGATCGAGTTGTTCGCGCCATGGATCCTCAACCGCGTAATCTAGCGCAGCTGGCCACGGCATTAGAGTCGGCATGGCTCAACATCCCAGAGAACACCTTCAGGGACCTATGTGACTCTCTTCCTGCACGTCTCGCAGCAGTCCGCTCTGCGAAAGGTGGTTATTCTGGCTTTTGACAGATGGTCACATTAATGTGACTGGACTGTGTATATATTGTTTAATCTGATTGGCTGAGAGCTGTTGCACATTCAGCTCGCATGCAATCTGAGTTTGAGATTACCTCTGTAACTCACTTGCTGCTAGGCTTTTGGTAATTAGAATTAAGCAATGGAAAACATGAAAATGATGCTTTCAAAATTAAAGTCATCAGCGTCATCCCAAGTGTTAATTATATAGCATAGGTTACCTCAAAACACCATTGAAAACCACATGTTGCCAACTTGAGTGCTCGCAACTAGAGACACCTTTCATAATCTGAGGTGTTTTTTAATGAGATAATTTGTTCGTGAACCAAATTGTTCATAATGTGAGGCATTGATACCGAATTCCCTTATGTAAGCAATTAAACTTGTTCTCCCTATTGCAGAAGATTATTTATAGTATTTTTACATAAATTTGTAATATGGATTATTCCTCTTTCCTGTGTCGTTTTAACTGCTCTAAGATTAACCTTGGACGTCATCATCGATGCTACTCCGATTAATCGGGAGCTGACTGCGATTTTTTTGATTAATGCGTAAATCCGTTCTTGGCACGATTAAAGCGATGTACAGACATATGCAAGAAAAGAAAAACCAGATAAATACAGACTTCCTTAAAATTTGTCCGGAGTATTTGTTTTATAATTTCAAGTTTTTTTATTTTAACACCAAAGTTACATAAGGAAAGCTTGATATTCTGTCATATACGTAGTTTGAAAGAGTCTAACAGCTAATTTCCTGTTTTTCAGATGTATAGGAGAGCATGCAAAAAGAGCCTTAAATCTTTTTGTACAGTAGCTGAGAAAAAGTTGGCTGCGCAGCTGGAAACTAAAAGCTTCGATTCCATCCCTGGGCCAAAACCCTTGCCGCTAATAGGAAATTTATGGCGTTATTTTCCGATAATAGGTAAATTTCAATGATAATAATTCTTATTTTGTGTTGAATTATTTCTGTCTGAGGCATAAAACAGTACTAAATGTTTCATGCTATATTAACAATAATTATATCATCTTGACCTAAATGTATATTAAATAATGTAACTTAAGAGATAATATAGGAGAATTGTAAACTGAAATTTATTAAATTCACTAAATATTAAAAACATATTCTCTATTAAAATGCCCTATACAGATCAATAAAAAATTGTATGTAAAGTTGGTTTACGAATATTCGTAGGAAAAAAAATAGATTTGTACCGTAGGCCAAATTTAAGTAAAATCCAGTAGATAAAAACCAACAGAACTCTACGGGTACCTGTAAATCTGTTCCCCACCAGCGGTAGAGCGGCAAAATGTCTGAACATTTGTAGTTCGATTTCAGGCGAATAGGTCGGTTGCTTGAGTGTTTTCACGGTCTTCACCATGTGTAACGTAAATACGAGCCAGGTTCCCGTAGAAATTTCTCCACGAAGGCATACCGTATCTAAAGAAGATAGTCCTTGGATGCTTTGCCATACGCCGTGAAAACCAGTACACAGAAACAATAAACCTTTACAGATACCTGTAGGCCTGATCTCCACAGGAATAAGCAGATAGAAATCAATTGTGCAACCAATTCTACAGGCACCCTAAATCAAAACAGCATAAAATTCCGTAAACAAAAATACAGTAGAATTTTACAGGTACTCATAAGATATATTTAAAAAAATTGGCGAAACCGTTAAATTTCTACGGTTACCTCCACATCCCTGTAAAACCATCAGATAAAATCAATAGAATTTTATGAGTACGAGTTAGCCAAATACCCATATATAAATAACCCCCCCTAAAACCATATTGCTCTAAATCACATGGAATAATTCAGAGTAAAAAGCAGTACCAATGAAATTCGGAGTTTTATAGTAATACTTAATAGAAATGTTTATAATAATATGGGATAAAAAACAGTTCAGGTAAAAATGATAAAATCTTAAAAAGATATTTATGAGCTTACAGGTCCTGAAAAAATCAATCGAAATGAATATTCACATAAATGTGTAAACACATTATAAATCCCTCTCTTATAGTATCTCGCAAATGAAATTATATAAATATAATTAATAATATGTGTACGAACATTCTGAACGGTTTAAAATTCTTGCAATATGCTGTGGCTGAGTAATACTGATAGTTAGTGTCAGTTCTGGCATGGGTTTTTCGCTATTCTCCCTCCCCCCACATGTAAATAGTGAATACGTACAAGTGTCTGCTGGAAATTCATTACGAAGGCAGTCAGAGAGTCCTCATGTGTTTTTACAGATATAAGCAATTAACCAACTTTTTTAGTGCATAATAATGCTAAGCAACTTTTTTTAATGTCTGAGATTCTATAGCATATTCTTTATGGGTAGGAATTTATTTTTTGTCGAATTAAGGAAAAAAGGAAGCTGAAGCAAATTAACTAATCAGTCAATCCATCTTAAGATTTAAATAAAAAAAACTTTAACAGACTAGGAGACTATTTGAGCAACACCGTGCTGGAGCTACTTTTGATTTTCGAAGCTCATGAATTGTTTCTGGTGTAGAAATGAGAACAGGATATCCACGAGTCCGTGTCGAGGAAGTGTTAAAAATCTCACGAATTTGGCTTTCGATTCTCTCTATCAAATGCCAAATTAAAATTTTTTATTGAATGCCAACAACCATTTCCCAAGGAAAGGATTATTGGCAACATATCCTTGGAAAAAGTTTTGGCGTATTGCTACCAACATCAGCAGACAGACAAAATTATGGTTTTTGAAGGTGAAACCTTTCTCTTTCTGATGCTGGAGACAGTGACGTCATTCTACTTGGAGAAATGGGGAAAACCTTATTTTAAGCAGGGCGTCTACGTCACCACGCTGGTTGATCTTTCTTCAAGAAGAGTTAACTGTAGTTTCTACTAGCATACTGTTGCATGAAACGTTTTTTAGTCTTTTAGGCCCTTAATAATGTCTCCATGAAGTAAAATAAAAATTATCTTCTTATAATCAACACATGGAATGCTTGTTTTTTTATTTGCTTTCTTTCGGAATCAGGTGAATATACTCCAGAAAAAATGCATCGGACCTACGCAAAGATGCATGAACAATATGGGCCAGTAGTCAGAGAGAAGGTCCATAAAGATCGAACCTTACTTCATGTATTTGATCCTAGGGACATGCAAATTGTGTACAGCAATGAAGGTCCGAAGCCTACTAGGATAAGCCATAGAGCTTTAGCAAAGTACAGGCAAGAAAGGCCACATCTGTACAGCGGACCAGGACTTTTTCCAAGGTAAGTATTTTACACAGATAAGGGTGCTTTAAAGTGACCATTTAGAAATTCATGCTCTCAGATAAGGAATCCTCAAACTCCATCAATGAATAATTTGCTTAAAGTATGGAAATAATGCATTATATACGGGAATATGTAGCAATTGTGTTTTAATTAAGAACACGTATTTCAACATATTGAAAGATAAATTCACCAATGTTTAATGAAAAGAGAGAAAAAGATCAAATAACTTATTATAAGCATAATTTTTCAAGCAATTAGAGTAGAATATTACTGTCTAAAGTAAATGCAAGATAAGTTGAAAACATATTGTAAAGTTTTAAAAATTTACAGAAAGCCATAAAAAGAAAATAATAACAAATTTAGGTTTTTTTTTTAGTTCAAAGGGTTAGTTTGCCCAGGAGGATTATTAATTTCGTTTTGGCATTTTGCGTCGATTCACTACAAGCGTTGTTTCACTTTTCAGATTGTTGCCACCAAATATTATCGCCCTGTATTATATTTAAAGAAATTAAATAATGAAGAATCTGCATAAATGTGTGCATGTTTCTCGTATTGTGATAAAACAGTGGTAACTAGAGCCATCCAATTTGGAATAACATAATCCTTCTGCGAATATGGGCGTTTGGAAGGCCCAAATTTGAAATTTGTAATTTGTTTTATATCGATTTTATATTTTGTAAAACTTTAACGAATTTTTGATTAACAAACTCAAGGATTTCAAGGCGAGCAATGGCAATGCTGTACCGAAAAAACATTTTTAAACATTTTTATCTCCAGGGTGTGAGACTGTGTATCGGAAATTCTTATTATTATTCTTCTGTGTATCGGAAATACTTTAAAATTATTTTGCGATATTGTTCTTGAACTGAATTTTATGGTTTAAGTGCGAAGAACTTGATACTTAATAAATAAAGGTAACAAACACACATCTGAAACATTTCAGATTTTTTTTCAAATAACCCTAAATGCTATTCATCCTTTAATGTTTCCATGATAATAACACTAACAAAGATTTTTTAATATCGAAAGAAATTATTTTACTTATTCTTATTATTCTGTATCTGTAAATTAGCTTACTATTCTGTATTAAAATTGACAGTGAACGAGCTGTATAATAACAAAATGTTCGGTTTTAATTATACAAGTGTGTGATTTTAAAATTATCACAATTTATTTGTGATATTTATGATTTAAATTTTATTAACAGTTAGCTTGTAAGAATTTTCAGTTCACTAACGTTTATTTTATTTTAAAACTTTACTATTATCTCTTATTTTCCACTTCCGGCCAGAGTTAACACGTGAATATGTTTATGCAAATTTTACATGCTAACGCTTAAGTATTTAAGTTGTGGCTTTTTGCCAAGATGAGAGTAGAAGGAAGGAGAGAGAGCCGTCTTGCTGCGAGTTTTCACGCGAGCTCGCCATCAGTTGCTGTCCGCCTTTAAGGGCAGAGGTTTAAATCCTCTTGAAAGTTAAAGACGTATTGTAGTTTTCCCCAGTTTGCGTACTACAGACGTAGTAATTTAGAAAGCCAGACTTAGTATTAGTCATCCGTGTAAACTATTAAAAGTTAGCTCTTATTTAAATTTTAGTTAGTTAGTAGTCTTTACGTTCAGAGCATAAGTGGTTGCTCTTTGTATCCCGAAGTGCGGGACAGGTTGTAAAATTGATAAGCAAATAAAGAGTAATTTGAACCCTTCTTATCTTTGTTGTATCTTCTACACACGCTCGAATATAGCTTTTAGTAAGCTCCCTGTTCCTACTCAGGACTTCCGTCATGTTTGCAAAATCAACTAGAAGAAACAGTAGTCCTGATAAGCTTTATATTAATTTATTTCCTTTATGGCTTGCTTGATCATGTACTTGCTCAGACCAGAGGTTTATACAAACGGCAAGGTTAAAACTAGGTTGTAATCTTAACAGGTATGCTGAGTAGAGCTCTTGCCTCTGATCTGTTGTTTGTTGTAAAGAGCCGCCAATCAGAGAGCAGAAGGTTTTGAAGACCGACAGTAGCTACGTTCGGTAAGTGGAGATTGTTGCTTGGTACTTTTCGTCCTAACATAGCAATAATCTCGAAGAGGTTTTGTAACTTCAAAGAGCGATTTGTTGGAATTGTTAACCCAACCAAATATTTTAGTTAGACAGCGGGTTATGATATATGCTAGTCGATGAGAAGTCGAAATGTTTGTTTTGTTACTATTTTTATTTGTATTGCCGCAAATGCGGCAGAATAAAGCTTTGAATTAGATTTTCACTTCTGAGTATATCTTGTGTTCTATAGGAAGCATTAAGACAGTAATAACTCCCCAAACCTTAGAGTTAACTTCTAAATATCAGTCGACTGCTAACGACTCACTAAAACTGCACTAAAACTAACTAAAACTAACTCTTTAAAACTGCACTAAACTAAACTATTTAAAACTGCACTCTTTTAAACTAACTCTTTAATACTGCACTAAAACTAACTAATCTTTACTCACTAAAACTGCAGAACAAGCAGTTTTAGTGAGTAAAGATTTTTAGTTGCTATATATTATTTATTCAACATATTTACGATAATGAAATTTTTAATTTAGATTTTTGACTGTGGTAGCCGTTGAAAATCACTATTCTATCACATTTCCTTTTTCTCTCTCTCATTAGATACAATTCATTTCAGCAATGGCGACGAATGGTTACGTTTTCGCCGTCTTTTCCAGAAGACATTACTGAATCCTGCCACCACAGATGCTTGTTCCAGTGGACTGGAAGATGTAACTGATGATCTTATAGCTAAAATACCATCTCTACTTGACAAAAATCAAGAAGTGGATCTGCAGCCGTGGTTGTTTAAATGGGCTCTAGAATGTAAGTATAAAAAGCTCACTTAATTCTATATCGTGGATGTGATAAATGAAACTGAAATTTTTATCAATTACATGGAACTGTGTATTTTACTGTTTCCTTTTAATTTTGGAAATAGGAAATGAGATTTAATTTTATTCATAAGCTTTTAAAACAGTTTTTAAAGTAAATTAAGTAATACAATTTGTTTGGGTACTAATATATATGTAAAATTATTTCAATTACTACATTGTTATTACTTATGACTGTACTCTGAGATTCATCTAAATAAGTTAGTAGCTTTAATTAAATTACTAAGACCAGTTAACTGTTGTTATTAACTGCCGCAGTAACATTAACTTTTATTTTGTTCAAAATGAAAGCTAATAGTTGTGGTGAATAATCATTGTTGTCAATGATTACGTTCTTTTTAACAATCAGAAGACTTCTGATCTGCTAGCCCATCATTCATCTTGGTTTCGTTGACGAATTCTTACTTTCTGAGGATGCAGTTCTATTAGCAAAAAATGTGATATCTTATTATTAGAAGATTTAGTTTATGCAATAGCCAAATTTCCCAGCTTATAAGATGGGAAACTAGTGACTTCCAATGGAGTGTTCTCTCAAGTTAATATGAGGTCTTAAGTTATTTCACATCAAAGAAAAATATCGGATATGACCCCATTCTAACGAGCTTTCCAGGGAGATGCTGCAATTGCTGCTAGTACTGTTTGGTGATATTTTGGGAGTCTAACAAGGGCAACTAAAAGGATTACATCACAAGATTCACATCAAAACGCATTACTTTATTCAGAGAGTTTCTTACGTAGACTGACGCTTATGTAATCCATTCATTTTCATGCAATTGCCTATAGACTGCACATTGATGTAGAAGTCCCGTTCTTAATAACTTATGATAACTGAATTCAGTGCCAAGTATTAATGTGAAAATAAGCCAACATTTACGTTTCTTCTTCAACGAGGCAATTAGCTCACATGTGTTGATATTTATTAGCTAGTTCAGCTTCTTTAAAGTTTCTACCATAAATTCCATTGTTGAGGTTATATACCCAATGACTACATTTGTATATTTATACTGAGTCAAAATGCAAAGTTGAGTCAAGGTAAAGCATCTGTTACTCGAGTAAGAAAGAATTGTTGAAAAATGGGAGGGGACAATACGAATGGATTGAAGTCAGTATCAACTTATCTGCCATTGCAGTTAATAAGGACACGTGATAATATTAATATAGAGATTAGGTAACACAGAAAAGAAGCAGAGGCGTCTCCACACCAGTTCTCGGTGGAGAAATTATCCGATTAATTGAAGCTTTCTCTCCAAACAATCAATCAACTACTTGCAGGCAGCAGATGTTGGTTGGTCACTGTGATCCACAACCAAATGCACTCCCAAAGGGTGATGATCTTTTAGCATTTCGCTGCATCATAAATCACGAAAGCGCGTGAGCTAAGAGACGTCCTGGCAATAGTGTCTTCCAATATGTGTTTTGTGAATCGAGCTAAATTGAGTTTTAAATAATGAAATATTATTTGGGATGCATATGTACTTTCTAGTTTCTTTCATTTGCACAAAACTCTAGTTTTGTGTAAATGAAAGGTGACTTGGACTTGATGAGAAAGAAAGTTTAATTTTTTTTTCAAAACCAAAAGTGGTAAGAAAGTGTTTCAGTACCAAAAGTTTTAGTAAGTAGCAAAAGTACCTTAAAATGTAGCAAAAGTTTCTCTACTTTTGCTACATTTTAAGACAGTTCATATACTACAAAATATGAATTAAATTTGAAACGATCAGGAAGTGTAAGAAATGTGGAATAAATTGATGTAGTATGATTAAATCGTAATTTTTTATCTTTATACGTTTCAAAAAATCGTTACTTTAGGATTTAAAAGAAAATATAAGACATATAATAAGTTTCAAATTCTTAATACAGTGATTAAATTAATGGCCTATGAAATCTATACCGATTTGCTTGTAAACAAGTCTAGCAGAATCTTATTTAATTTTCAACCTGTCTGTCAGAAATGTAAACATTTTAAGAAGAAAGAGCATATGAAAAGAATTTTGCCTTCAAACTTGAGACAGGCAGCTAAAATGGAGATTTTATGACTCTAAAATATCCGCGGAATCTTGAAAGTAAAAATACAAAGTGCACCAAACATCTACAAAATTTTAGCTTATACAATTTTAGTTTAGTTTACTTTATACATCACTAAGTTTATAGAAAACCGAAAATTGAAAAAGCAGCATTCTTATTAAGTCTTCAATATACAACCGTTCTACGTAAGATGTTTCCAAAGTTCTAGGAATTTGAATATAAATTTATTGTTTCATTAATATTCATCCGTATTATAATACAGTTTCTCAACATAATCCCATTTAACTGAATACACCCCAACCAAAGACTAATTTTTTAAGCCAGCCTCAAAGAACGTTTTCGGTGCCTCCTTTCTCTGTCCTTACGGCATGGTTTTAAACTCTCAAATCGAACACCCCGTAAAAGTTTTTCAAATGTGGGAACAAAATATTCCTCGCAGATGTTGAACAATTTCTGATGTTTTCACACTTTCTTTTCACAAAGAGAATATTGTATCTTCCAAGGCTGCAAAAACAGTAACTGTAGTCATGCACGGGATGGCTGCATAAACATGTCAAAACTTATATCTAACCGAGAGCTTTGCCTGTAAGTTCTAGGAAATGAACGAGAGCTCAATTCCTAGAACTGTGGAAGCACCCTTCGCAAGTTTAAGCAACGCTTGCAATTTTCACGCTGTTTCACTTGTCTTCTTTGTAGAACTCATCTTTTAAAGTACTGTTCAAGTCTCTGGTTACAGTTTTCTGAATCTCTTCAGTGCTATTAAGGTAATGATCTTTATAGAGAGACTTATGTTATTGGAAGAAGAAGAAAATAATCTCCAGACTCCAAATCTCGGGAGTAACGATAGTGAATGGTGAATGAGAATCGTGGCATTTTTCTTTGCTTACAAACTGTTTGATAGAGTTGAGTGAGGCGCAGTTTCATGCAGGAGAAACCAGTTATTCAACTGAAGCTTTTCAATACTAAGCTTTGAAGTCTTTTCAGAAGTTTATGCTTTACGTCTGTATAAAATACGGAGTTCAACGTCAGTATGTGTTATAGTAATATATAATGTAAAATTTTGTTCGACAGGATTTCAGGAATTTTTGAAAACAAAAATTAGTCTTAAAATTTCGTTGACGCCATGTGTAATAAACTGACATTGTATAAGAGAGTTGGAACATTTTTATTACAAGTGGAGATTCTGCGAAGATGCACTTTTATTTTCAGTTGAAGGACATTTGGTTTGAACACAGACTACATATCCCTTATAAGATATTTTCTCCCTCCTTTCAGCATGCCATCGTGGTGTAACGATGGGCATGTTCGGCGCGTATTCGAGAGGTCCAGCGAGTCCCGGCGAGGGCATTGCGCATTTTTCACGTCCCCAGCATAAAAAAAAATCCTAATGACTCTACATCCTTTCAGCTGAGTTTCTGAGAATGTATTTAGATAGTAGTGCTGTTAGAGCTAAGTTAAATTTAGAATTCAATTAAGGTGTAGGTATTCTAAAAATAAAATAGACCTAAGCATATTAATTTTTATTTTCGTTTCTAACAAAGAGAATGAGAAATCATTAGCAACTTAATTAATATCTGGGAGTTGAACGTCTAAAGTTCTAAAACATTTTCTTCATATTTTAATAGTGAAATCAATTTAAGTGGAAAGTCAGTTTTTTAAATTTCTTTTATATATGTTCTGCGTAAAAGTGAACACTATTAAAAGCAGTGTAAGTTTTATTTTAATTTCGTCCTTATGCCTTATATTAAACTCTTTCCTGTACTTCTGCTGTTAGTTTACGACACCAGAATATGTAAATAAAGTAAGTGTCAAATATCGAGGAGAATCTTAAGTTTAAAAAAATATGGCAACATCAAGTAACTATAGCAATATTTTTGTGTTATTTCCTGCCTTGAGCACTATTACTTACAGCTGGTTCATTTGTTTTTTGTTCAACGTTAAGTTAGTAGTAGCGAAATAGCAGACCAAAATTGTAAATTTAAATTTTAAATCTTAAATATTTTGAATTATCAGGACTTACCTATCTCGCAAGAAGCGGAAGTTAATTTTATAAATTATATTATTTCGGTATTTAAAGCGGAAGTTTAAATAAATCGTTAAGTTGTTTTATATTGTTTCATGCATTTATTCAGATTTAGATTATATTTTTAAAGTGCTTTATTATTTAAACAATAAATAGTATAGAAAATGTTGATAAATATCAAAATCTGAATAAAAATGAATTTCTTAGAATTGAAAAAAAAAAAAAAACTAACTACTGAACAGCTAAATAAGAGGTTGAACACATTCCCCTTAAACTGTTAAATTCACACCGGGGGGGGGGAATTCTGCCCGATTTGAGAAACACTGTTCTAGAGTGTGGCCATTCGATGTGACATAAGATCTTTAATTTATCAAATTATAATTAACTGCTTGATAAGGTTATCAGTTTGAAAAATAAACGCATTTCTTAAGAATTTGTATATTCCATTATTCCTTAATGAAGTAACTAATTAATATAATTTAAAATACATATTTAAAATACATATTTAAAATGCATATTTATAGTGGTGCAAATCCATATACACTCTTAGACAAAAAAAAACGACGCACCAAGAAGGAGTTATCCGAATGGGACGAAAATCGGTAGAAGTGATGTGCATGTACAGAAAAACAAATGATTACAGTTTGAGAATAATTGGATGATTTAGTGAAGTGATAGAGCTTCACAAAGTGAAAAAGTCAGTAACTTGTTTGTCCACCTCTGGCCCTTATGCAAGCAGTTATTCGGCTTGGCATCGATTAATAGAAGTTGCGGATGTTCTCCTGAGGGATATCGTGCCAAATCCTGTCCAACTGGCGCTTTAGATCGTCAACATCCCGAACTGGTTGGAAGGTCCTGCCCATAATGCTCCAAACGTGCTCAATAGGAGAGAGATCTGGCGACCTTGCTGGCCAAGTTCAACAAGCAGTAGAAACATGTGCAGTGCGGGGGCGGGCATTATCTTGCTGAAATGTAAGCCCAGGGTGGCGTGACATGAAGGGCAACACGATGGGCCTTAGAACTTCGTCGACGCACCGATGTGCTGTAAGGTTGTGACAGATGACAACCAAAGGGGTCCTACTAAGAAATGAAATGGAACCCCAGACCATCACTCCTAGTTGTCAGCCTGTCTGCCGGAAGACAGTCAGGTTGGTATTACAACGCTGTCCGGGACGTCTCCAGACTCGCCTTCGCTGGTCATCGGGGCTCAGTTCAAAGCGGGACTTATCACTGAAGACTATTCTACTCCAGTTAGTGACATTCCAGTGCGAATGAGCCCGACACCACTGCAAACGGGCTTGACGTTGAACAGAGGTCAATGGTAGTCGGCGCAAGGGGCGCCATGACCTCAGCCCCCTTTCTGTGAGCCGTCTATGAATGGCCCTTGCGGTCACTGAAGCACTAGTTGCACGTACCATCGATGATAATGATGCATGTGGGGCTGTGAGTGCCGCTCTGACGATTGCGCGGTCTTCACGTTCTGTCGTTTCTCTAGACCTCCCGCTTCTTTCTTGACGCTGTGTGCAGTCATGGTTCGCCCATTCCTGCCAACATCGCCTAATAGTGGTATCGTTCTTGCTCAAATATCCAGCTATTCACCGATAAGACCAACCGGCTTCTTTGAGCCCAACTACACGACCACTATCAAATTCTGACTTCTGCGCATATCGTTTGCGCGCCTGTATGCGAGGCATAGTTACTCTCTACCAGAGTACATGCAATGAAATTCGTGAAAAATTTATGACCTGGAATCGTTATTTCTCCTCTTAAATATCCTGCCAGTTGCGCAGATCAGATGCGCTGTAGTGACAACCGTTCATTCATTGACAGCCAAAATGAAAAATTTTGCATTTGCCGTCGAAACCTGTATGCATATCAATTTGTGTCCAATTTGTTTTATATCTTCTCGGTGCGTAGTTTTTTTTGTCTAAGAGTGTATATTTAATTTATGATATATACAGGTGATAATTTGTGTATGTATTTGGGGAGCTTTACGTTGTAGGACAAGTGATGCCAATCAGATTTCTGCAGAAAGATATATGCGGTAACGTTGCCTTGGCCGTCGTTAAATTAAACGTGCTTTTTGCATGATGGCAGTTAAGTTAGATTGAGAGTAATGTATCTAAGAAAAGAGAGAACAATACCGTTGTAATCTTTCTTGAATAACGATGCAAAAAATACGGTTCATAATCATGCATTTTTCAGTCTGATGCGTTGGGGAACCACATAAAAATTTCGATAGAAAATAAACTAATTCTCTCTCATTATATCATCAACAATGGCACGCAGGTTTTAATGATTTTCGTCTTTCTAATCAAATGGCCGTAAAAGCTCAAGTTCCATCTAATATTTCACCTATATAAAATTTAGTCAATTAAATATCCCAAAAAAATTGATCATAATTTATCAGAAATCAATAACGCGGACAAACACGCAAACAGACATTCTTGTTTTTTATATTAAATATTGTAAAACTTACAAATATTCGCTTAACAAACTCTGCGATTTTGAAAGCGAGCAGCAGCAACACGTTTCGAAATAAAGCAACGTCCGAGACTGTTGCCACTCGGAAAAATGAGTGCGAAAATTAGTGTTTTCAGAGTTTTTAATTAATATCTCGGCTGGTTAAAGTCGTGAGAAGATGGGAACAGTCGAAATGACTTCCCACGAATGTTTGAAATCGGGAATAATATATTTAATGTTTGGCAATGCTATTGTTTTTCGTTGTAAAACTTAGGAAAAATTTTTTATTAACAACCTCTACGATTTGAAAGCGAGCAGTGGCAACACTTCTTGAAATAAAGCAGATTTTTATCTCCAGCCTGCGAGGTCGTTGTCATTCGGAAAAATAAGGGCGAAAATTAGAGATTTCAGAGTTTTTAATTAATATCTCTGAATTTAGCCATATTGTTTTGGAAAAAAAGTGAACATCGACCTTTCCCAGGACCCAGAAAAGAATTGTAGAATATTTGGTGACGATAGCTATGATAGGGACTGAGTTAATCGTGAACAAACACACACAGAGACATTCTTTTATATATATATATATAGATTCTGGTTATCAAGGTTATATTATTCCATTTTATCTTGGTTTATTGCGACAACTTACCTGAGAGAGATATGTTTTAAAAAATTTTACCACCGTCAAACTGTGCTGATTATGAAAATGCGTTTTCTCGTAGAAGATTAAGTTGACGCATATATCTCTTTAACGAAAGGTGACTGGCTGGTCTAATTGGTGACTGGCGGGTCTAAAAGGTGGGTTCTAATTCTGACGAAAGGCTAGCTTACATGGGAGTTTTCGTGATTTTATCCATGTGTGTTCCCCTTAAAATTGTTTCCATAAAGGCGACCATCCTCAAAGGCAGATAGCTCTCGAGTTACTTTAACTTAATTGAATAACCTAACTCAGAAAAAATATTTTACTTAATATTGATTTGCAAAGTCTTCTTTTCAGTTCAAACATATTTAATCTTATTAAAAAATCCGAAGCCATTCAATTCTGAAAAAGAAAAATCGCCAGTTAACATTCTCGAAAGAAAATACTGCAGGAAAAAAATCTGTTAGAAATAACTGCATTTTGTTACATTGGCGACAAAAATATATGGTATTTCTTCCTCCTATTTAGCATGCCTTCGTGCTGTAGTGGTCAGCATGCTCGACGCATATGCGAGAGGTCCGTGGTTCAAGTCCCGGCAAGAGCGTTGCTCTTTTTTTTTTAACATCTCTCCTGCTTCGAAATAACTTCTACAAACATACTTTGAATATACACAAATCTATGTATTTTATTAGTATTTTTAAAAAATAATTTTTTTTTGCTTAGTAAAAAGCTAACATTTGAACAAATATTTATATTGGAACCTAGACCTAGCCTTTTTTTGGCAGGTCTTGATTTGCGAAAGGTAAATTTTCCCTTGACGTCCACTTCAAGAGATCTCCCAGTCCTTCTATAATATTTAAAATATATAAAATTTTAAACAATTCTTTTTTCTAAATATAGAAGTATGCATATTAGGAACTGTACTTACTACTCCAGTTAGTGACATTCCAGTGCGAATGAGCCCGACACCACTGCAAACGGGCTTGACGTTGAACAGAGGTCAATGGTAGTCGGCGCAAGGGGCGCCATGACCTCAGCCCCCTTTCTGTGAGCCGTCTATGAATGGCCCTTGCGGTCACTGAAGCACTAGTTGCACGTACCATCGATGATAATGATGCATGTGGGGCTGTGAGTGCCGCTCTGACGATTGCGCGGTCTTCACGTTCTGTCGTTTCTCTAGACCTCCCGCTTCTTTCTTGACGCTGTGTGCGGTCATGGTTCACCCATTCCTGCCAACATCGCCTAATAGTGGTATCGTTCTTGCTCAAATATCCAGCTATTCACCGATAAGACCAACCGGCTTCTTTGAGCCCAACTACACGACCACTATCAAATTCTGACTTCTGCGCATATCGTTTGCGCGCCTGTATGCGAGGCATAGTTACTCTCTACCAGAGTACATGCAATGAAATTCGTGAAAAATTTATGACCTGGAATCGTTATTTCTCCTCTTAAATATCCTGCCAGTTGCGCAGATCAGATGCGCTGTAGTGACAACCGTTCATTCATTGACAGCCAAAATGAAAAATTTTGCATTTGCCGTCGAAACCTGTATGCATATCAATTTGTGTCCAATTTGTTTTATATCTTCTCGGTGCGTAGTTTTTTTTGTCTAAGAGTGTATATTTAATTTATGATATATACAGGTGATAATTTGTGTATGTATTTGGGGAGCTTTACGTTGTAGGACAAGTGATGCCAATCAGATTTCTGCAGAAAGATATATGCGGTAACGTTGCCTTGGCCGTCGTTAAATTAAACGTGCTTTTTGCATGATGGCAGTTAAGTTAGATTGAGAGTAATGTATCTAAGAAAAGAGAGAACAATACCGTTGTAATCTTTCTTGAATAACGATGCAAAAAATACGGTTCATAATCATGCATTTTTCAGTCTGATGCGTTGGGGAACCACATAAAAATTTCGATAGAAAATAAACTAATTCTCTCTCATTATATCATCAACAATGGCACGCAGGTTTTAATGATTTTCGTCTTTCTAATCAAATGGCCGTAAAAGCTCAAGTTCCATCTAATATTTCACCTATATAAAATTTAGTCAATTAAATATCCCAAAAAAATTGATCATAATTTATCAGAAATCAATAACGCGGACAAACACGCAAACAGACATTCTTGTTTTTTATATTAAATATTGTAAAACTTACAAATATTCGCTTAACAAACTCTGCGATTTTGAAAGCGAGCAGCAGCAACACGTTTCGAAATAAAGCAACGTCCGAGACTGTTGCCACTCGGAAAAATGAGTGCGAAAATTAGTGTTTTCAGAGTTTTTAATTAATATCTCGGCTGGTTAAAGTCGTGAGAAGATGGGAACAGTCGAAATGACTTCCCACGAATGTTTGAAATCGGGAATAATATATTTAATGTTTGGCAATGCTATTGTTTTTCGTTGTAAAACTTAGGAAAAATTTTTTATTAACAACCTCTACGATTTGAAAGCGAGCAGTGGCAACACTTCTTGAAATAAAGCAGATTTTTATCTCCAGCCTGCGAGGTCGTTGTCATTCGGAAAAATAAGGGCGAAAATTAGAGATTTCAGAGTTTTTAATTAATATCTCTGAATTTAGCCATATTGTTTTGGAAAAAAAGTGAACATCGACCTTTCCCAGGACCCAGAAAAGAATTGTAGAATATTTGGTGACGATAGCTATGATAGGGACTGAGTTAATCGTGAACAAACACACACAGAGACATTCTTTTATATATATATATATAGATTCTGGTTATCAAGGTTATATTATTCCATTTTATCTTGGTTTATTGCGACAACTTACCTGAGAGAGATATGTTTTAAAAAATTTTACCACCGTCAAACTGTGCTGATTATGAAAATGCGTTTTCTCGTAGAAGATTAAGTTGACGCATATATCTCTTTAACGAAAGGTGACTGGCTGGTCTAATTGGTGACTGGCGGGTCTAAAAGGTGGGTTCTAATTCTGACGAAAGGCTAGCTTACATGGGAGTTTTCGTGATTTTATCCATGTGTGTTCCCCTTAAAATTGTTTCCATAAAGGCGACCATCCTCAAAGGCAGATAGCTCTCGAGTTACTTTAACTTAATTGAATAACCTAACTCAGAAAAAATATTTTACTTAATATTGATTTGCAAAGTCTTCTTTTCAGTTCAAACATATTTAATCTTATTAAAAAATCCGAAGCCATTCAATTCTGAAAAAGAAAAATCGCCAGTTAACATTCTCGAAAGAAAATACTGCAGGAAAAAAATCTGTTAGAAATAACTGCATTTTGTTACATTGGCGACAAAAATATATGGTATTTCTTCCTCCTATTTAGCATGCCTTCGTGCTGTAGTGGTCAGCATGCTCGACGCATATGCGAGAGGTCCGTGGTTCAAGTCCCGGCAAGAGCGTTGCTCTTTTTTTTTTAACATCTCTCCTGCTTCGAAATAACTTCTACAAACATACTTTGAATATACACAAATCTATGTATTTTATTAGTATTTTTAAAAAATAATTTTTTTTTGCTTAGTAAAAAGCTAACATTTGAACAAATATTTATATTGGAACCTAGACCTAGCCTTTTTTTGGCAGGTCTTGATTTGCGAAAGGTAAATTTTCCCTTGACGTCCACTTCAAGAGATCTCCCAGTCCTTCTATAATATTTAAAATATATAAAATTTTAAACAATTCTTTTTTCTAAATATAGAAGTATGCATATTAGGAACTGTACTTCTAAAAACATAAAATTAGAAGCAAAAGCAAAATTTTAAATGTCGTATTTTAGGTTTTATGATCTTTCTTCAAAAATCATGGATTCATTCCTCAGTCTTGCATTCGCACTAACAACAAACATTATTTAGGGGTGCCTGTAGTAGTAAACGTCACGTAAATTTGAGGGTCCTTTGATTGTCGTAGGCCTGGACCTTAACTATATTTCATTATTAAATCGACAAACAATTTAATTACATTATTCTGCAATTTAATTAATTAAGGCCTATGATAAAATCTATAAGAATTCTTGAAACTTTTCCTTATTCGACTCTTTTTCAGAAAATAGAAATTCAGACTTAAAACATACAAGTTTGTTTTGTATTTTATACAACACTTTGTACACACATTAGGATTTTTTTGAAGCAGGAGATGTGAAAAATTAGCAATACCCTCTCCGGGACTCGAACCACGAACCTCTCGAATACGTGCCGATCGTGCTGACCACTACACCACGAAGGCATGCTAAGAAGGCGGGAGAAATACTTTATATAGTCTCCCTTTTAAAGGGTGGCGATTAGAGGACTCAATTGCCAAATCCTAGTGGTGGAGATTCATCATCCACCACCTTTTTTAGTTCGAGCGCACTGTAGAGTCATTAAGATTTTTGATGCTGAGAAATGTGAAAATTGAGCAATGCCCTCGCAAAGACTCGAACCACGGACCTCTCGAATACGCGCTGTGTGTGCTGACCACTACACCACGAAGGCATGCTAAGAAGGCGGGAGAAATACCTTATAACTGAATAAAACCTTTTTTTTTAACCCACGCTAGACCTCAGCTTTTCAGCTTTTGCAGTCTGCCCAATAAAGTCCTGAAACAAGTAAAATTTTAATATCGTATGCGGAGTAGAAGATTATCATCTGCTCTGCAGACTATCGGCTGTTTTGACCAAGATCAAGGCAGTTGTAGAAGTGGTCGCTCTGGTGTCAGCCAGGCCTTGCAAGGAGCACACTGTCGAGTTTACCATTCTCATACAATGGAAAGGTTTTTGCAGATGGCCGTAGCAAGTTCGGAAACGAAACATTCATACAGTTACAGAAAGTTAAGCTGCAGTTTTCAGTAAGGATTGTCAGGACTTTTACTCGGCCGTTTTGCAAAGAGGTTTCACTGATATATATTGATGCTGGATTTGATAAGTCTGTTGACGAGTATAGGTTGAATTGGGGCGGGAAACCAGAAATTCACCTTGTATTACAGGTGTAGCGCGACTTTCCAGAAACAAAACCTTCCAGTTGTCTTATGACGTCACCCTGAAGAATGCGAATAAAATCCTTTTCGTTATGAGCGGGTTGTTGAAGTTTGGGGGTGTAGTCCCCAATTGTGATGAATAACATCCCTGAAGATGGTTCGAGGATCTTCCGTCTCTCTTTCTCTACCACTCAATAAACCGAGATGACTTTGAGGGCATGGGCACTACACATATGCAAACATCCATGCTTTCTCCGGAGTTTGAACGTAAGTCTAACGATATAGCAGTCAGGAGCATTAACCATTGTACCGATCGGGGCGACAAGTCTATTGGTAGTAGAAAAACAAACAAAAAAATACGGTTGAAGTAAGTTAAAACTAGCTTTGGCCAAACCATCCTCCCGGCCATTTCCAACAATTCCGCAATACCTGAGGATTTTTTGTAAATTAATATGTTATCTGCTTTCTAGGAATGTCTTAATTGTATCCTGGAATCAACAAAGATAAAATATTATTTACTGGTTTCCTATAAAAAGAACTATATCTTAATGAACTGAAACTATGAAAATAAAGGTTACAGAAGGATGAAATTATTTTCTATTACTTGAATATTCCAATATAGGAAAATGGTAAATATTTGATGTTTCCATAAGTACGTTGTGTAATTGGACATCAGTGATATCTGTTAAATTGTAAAGAATTAGAGGAAAAGGGATTTTGCCCTAGGCCTTTAATTTGTAAATTGAGTCTTCTTCTTAGTAGAGAACTTAGGATGAGAGAGCTCTGCTAAAGAGACACCTAACGGAAGAAATTTATAATGCGACGCTAAGTGCTTGAGCTAAAGGCTTCCTTAATGATAGCTGTAAAATTTCACTTTGTAAATATGCAGAATGAGGTATTACATTATTGCGCAAATCTCTATACCTAGTTGTCCCATTATGTTTGTTAGGTATTGGAATAATAGCTTTGAACAGACGCCTGGGTTGCCTTTCTACAGAAGGAAACAAGGAGGTAGATGCTCTGGTCAAAGCGGCTCATGACATACATCAGGCTGTTTTCAAAACCGAATTTAGTCCTTATATGTTCGAAAAGCATTATAAGACGCTTGAAGCTGCTCAAGATTATTTGGCTAGGTGAGTGAATTCAAATTATACGCTTTATGTAGTGCAATGTAATATAAGTACCAATCTACTAAAATGATACGATCTGAAACAGCATCTCCCTATCAGTAACGTCTTCAGGTATCCTGATATATGTAAACTGCGACAAAAAAAGGTGGATGACAGTGCGTAAACCATATTTGGCGTAATTATCGCTTATAACAAATATGCCAAGTTTCGCCAATATGTAAATTCGCGTCTATCTTAGGAAATTTTGAATAAAAAACTAATTTTTTGCTGGTATGCTTGGAAATACATCTACCTTAAGATGATGCCAAAAATTATACGTTATAATTCAAAATGTTTTTCGAATGATTTATCATAAAAAATGGAGGAATTTTGTTTGGAATTTCGAAATGTGAAAGGAAGAATAAAAAAAGTTTAATAAAAAAAGAGATATTAATAATATATACCAAATTCAATTAACGTGGAGGAGCTAAAATTTTGAGAGGCAAGTTTTTAAAAACTACTCTGCGATTTTTATAAATCTTAGCATTCTGGCGTAATTTGAGTCGTAGAGACGAAATATGGAAAAAAATTGGTATGTTATTTCAGAAAAATTCCGAATTTGTGTCAAAATACATGTATTAATTAGATCAATACTATGTATGTGGGTGGGGGTTGAAGATGTTTTCTTTTAGCAAATAATACTTCCACACTTCTTCCACGCCACCAAAACATTTAATGAGATAAAGAAAAAGCTATATAGATTGAATTAGATAACAGTGCCTTAGCGCATTCTCACGCTTGTTGAATAAAATGCAAACACAGTTCTGCATTAGTTTTGTTATTTTAAATAGCCGCTCGGCGCCTGCTCGCGCTCGCTACCATTGCCACCACCTCCACGCGTTTCTCTGACATCCTCGTCTCCACCTCGCTCTCGCTGGAGGCGCACAGGTTATGGCCCTCTGGCGGCTATAGAACTTAGTGATCCCACATATATAAGTCTAATACATATCTTAAGTCGCCCTTTCGAGACATCAAAAACACAAGTTGAATTTCATCAATCGGCCCAATGGAATGGGAGATATAAAACTGATTCATTTGTTTTTAGTTTAAAGGGGCTTTGTAGCTGTAGGGATTGTCTTTTTCGTTTTGCGATTTTGCGTCAAGTCTGTCTGAATGTCCGTTTCGCTTTTCAAATTGTTACCACCAAATATTATCGCCCTGCATTATATTTAAAGAAATTAAATAATGAAGAATCTGCATAAATGTATGTATGTTTCTCGCATTGTGATAAAACAACGGTACCTAGAATAATCCTACTACGAGTATGGACATCTGGAAGTCCAAATTCGAAATTTGGAATTTGTTTTATTATCGATTTCATATTTTGTAAAACTTTAACGAATTTTTGATTAACAAACTCAAGGATTTCAAAGCGAGCAGTGGCAACATTGTACAGAAAAAAATTTTTTTCTCCAGCGCGCGAGACTGTGTTTCGATAATTCTAAAGATATGCTCATTTTAAAATTATTTTGTGATGTAGCTGTTGAACTGAATTTTGTGGTTTAAGTGCGAAGAACATGATATTTAATAAATAAAGGTAGCATACAAAATGTTAAAAATACGTCCGTTTGGACGTAATTTAAAATCTGAAACCTTTCAGTTTTTTTTAATTGCATATTTATTTTTTGAAGGCTTTTATTTAGTGCACTTGTGATGTTTTTTGTTACTTTTCAAACATTTGCCGTCGAATTTTAAACAATTTCCTTCAGCTCAAATTTCACTGACGACGGAATGTAGTGATTCAGATTTCGATATTTAGATTTTAAAAATTAAATGTTGAAATGATTTTTCGCTAATAGCTGTGTTTTAAGAAAAAACTAAATATCTCAGAATTAGACTATCTGCGACCATAAGATAAAGCTGAATAAAAATCTTTTGAGTGAATTTTATGTGAAATTTTAAACTAATTTTTGACTAATTTTCAAATAATTTGTTAGATTGTCTATTATTTATTCATTTATTTTAATTTCAAGATCTGAGAATGTATTTGTTGTGAAATTTTAAAATTTTCCCGGATTAGAAAATGAATTCTTGCGTTCGTTTAAGATAGCAATGATCGGATGATATTAAATTATTAATTTTTTACATTTTTTTAAATGTGGCTGCAGATTCGAATGTCTGCTGCATGAGGCGCAAGGGAAATTTCTTTGGCGTCACGTGATTCGCTGGAAAGTAGTTTTGAAGTTATTGAACGTCACATAATTTTTCTTTGTTACCATATATATTTATCCAATATTGATTTTATTTGTTTATTAATCCCCCTTCTCTTTCTAGAAAAATTACGTTCAAAGAAATAAAGCTTACTGCAGAAATCGTCTGTCATTCTATAAATGCTGCTTTTTTCCCTTTTTTATACATCGATTTTGCAGTTATTATTTATTTCTTTTTATTTTATTAATTTCGCAAACGACAGAGCTCAAGGACTGATAGTGTTTAATACTATTTACAGTAAAACCTACCCTGCCAACCCCACCAGCAGCCGATTGGTAAAATCGTTGAAACACTGATAGTTTAACCTGGCTTCGATTCCAGACATACGGACATTTCCCCATGTGTAATGTAAATACGAGACAGGTTTCCTTAGAAAGCCATCCGTGAAAGCATCCCTTCCCTAGTCGCATAAATCATTTTTAATTTTTTTTTTCATTTTAATAGTAGAAATGGAGAGACTACGAGTAAACATTCAAAACAGTCTATAATGAAATGTAGCAATTTTTATGGTAGGTAATATATGTATTATATATATATATATATAGCATTGTTCATTAGATTACGTCCAAAGGGATCTTGCTTAATAATATAATAACTTGCCGAACGAAACAAACATTAAACTAAACCCAATACGAACACAAAAACCAACCCAATATAATTCCAATAGTCAACCCAATACAATTCCATTAATCCATCCAGTACAGACCCAATAACCAACACAGTACAATTCCAAAAATTCTAATAGCCAACCCAATGCAACTTCAGTTACCAACAAAGAAACATAAGCACTAAATTGAAAAGTGAATCGGACATTTTTATGAAACGACGCAAAACGCCCAAACGAAAGTAATAGTCCTTCGGGACTACATCCCTTTGGACTAATAAAAGTTATAAAATAATAAATAGAGTATATAAAAGTTAAAAAAATAATATTTTTTATCGTAAGGCAGCAAACAGCAGAGTTGTTGGAAGTTAAATAGTGATTATTTATAGCCTGATAATGTGTAATTGAGACTAAAAAGTAGACAATCTAAAAAAATGAAAAAGGTTTTATAAAATAAGCTTTTATTTAAAATTCATAAAATAATAAATGAATTAAAAGGAGAAAACCGCAAGACATTATTGTAGTTTATTGCATTATTATTATATTTTCGCAAGGTATTATTATTATTATATAGTTTATTTTTTATATTATACATAACAAATTATTACAGTTTATTCAGATCAAGAGAATTAGAAATTCTCTTTAGAAAATGAATCTACGATTTCATGCCGCGAATAATAAGCGTTAAAATAACGAAATCTGTTACTCAACTTGTATTGTCAAAAATAAAAGCCATTATCTTTATAAATTTATCAAAGACACCCTACGCTTTTATTATTCGTGGAATAAAATTGTAGACGCATTTCGTAAAGAGAATTATTTAATCTCTTGTTTCCATTAAGTTGCATGGTAAAAGTTCTCCTTCAAGTTCATCATTAATTGTTTTATATGTTTTAAATAAATGCTCATCTTATAAAACATAATCTTTTTTCAGTTTTCTTCCCCTAGCTCACTAAATTATTGCCCGTATGAAACGAATAAAAGCTTATAAGGTATTTCTCCCGGCTTCTTTGCATGCCTTCGTGGTGTAGTGGTCGGCACACTCGACGCGTAACCGAGAGGTCTATGGTTCGATTCTCGGCAAAGGCTTTGCCCCTTTTTCCATGACTCCTGCTTCCGAAATAACGTAATGACTCTACAACCTAATCAATCAAATTAATAATTTTTTAAATAATAATATTGAATGAATTCAATAATAATAATTAGTAATCATAATAATAATATTAATTTTAAATAGTAATTAATAATTTCCATAAAAATTCATCCTTGAAGAGGTTAATAAGAAAATTCAAATCCTTTTAATAAACCTGAGAATTTTACTCATATATAAAAATTTAATGCTATAAACGTTTGGAATAAATACATGGAACGAAAATGTTCGATTTTTTTGTAAGTACTGCATATTTTCTGAAGGCAAG
The DNA here is from genome assembly GCA_000611955.2 of Stegodyphus mimosarum. Taxonomy (NCBI): domain Eukaryota; kingdom Metazoa; phylum Arthropoda; class Arachnida; order Araneae; family Eresidae; genus Stegodyphus; species Stegodyphus mimosarum. The sequence goes on from KK119479.1 coordinate 447,301, forward strand.
CTCGTTATTATTTTTCTTCTATTTTCTTTAATTTCCAGTGTGGTGGAAAAATATGTTGAAGAAACCGTATTGGACCTGAAATGCGGAAAGAATACCAACTCTATTCTGGCCAAGTTACTCGAAATCGCGGATCGAAAGGATGTCTTCACGATGGTACTGGATATGTTCTTGGCAGGAATTGATACCGTAAGATATATTACCTTATTTCTTATTAAATACTTCACGCGTTTCTGAACATCTTGCCGTTCGTTTGACGACTCCTCTTACTCCTCTATATCAAACCAGCTGGAATGTGGCTATGAAAAGCTTGACTTGAAAGATGTTATATGTATTTAGTTCTGGGGACTCTTAAAGTTTGATATTTAAAAAACCTAACACATGTACATGAATTCATTTATGGCATATACTTAGGGTGTCCCAACGAAAATGCCAAATTTAATATGCCCAAAATAATGCTTTATTTTCAAAAAATGTAAAGTATTTTTACGTACTCATAACGCGTAAATATTCTGATTTAAGAATGAAAAATAATACCTGGTTTATGTCTTCCACTTGCTCTGCAGTACTCCAGTCTCTTGATGAAAGTTGTAATTACTTTTTCATATATCTGCTCATCGAAGTGGCTAATGACATGTTCAATTTCCTCTAAGTATTTTCTCTTTGTGTTCGGAATTTTGGGGATTTGCAGCAAAACATTGTCACGCCAACAGAGATGTTTTCAATAGACAGGCTGTATTGAGAGTTTGGTGATTTAATGTTTGCTGTCAAACTTATGTCCTCATCTTTATCACTCTGCGAATTGTTGTTTCCTTAGATGCACTTTGACGTCAATAGATTGCACGTTAACAGTTTGGACATAACACTCACCATTCTTGTATTGAGGTTTCACCATGAAAACTCACTGTTGTGTGAATCTCTGTACGGACTAAGCTTTGTTACGTGGCTAAAACTTTGTTGTTTTATTATTGTTACGAAGCTGAAATTTTACTCGTTTTACTTTTTACCACTTTTAACTTTTTAACTGTTTTTTAAACTTTTTACATCTTTTTAAACACTGATCTTTCTCTGACCTACTCTGGTGCCGGACAAACTAAACTAAAATACTTACTACTAAAATTCCTCTATTTAGAAGCGGAGGAAGGAACTGGCTGATTGAACTAACTCAAAATAATATCTAAATTAACTATTTCTTAAATCAATTAACTGACACAAAGCGAAGCAAATTCATCTTAATAAATCTTGACCTGAAAAACACAAGAAGGAATAAATCTTCTCTGGTACTCGTTAGAAAAGAAACTATCTAAACTAAAACATTTCTAAAATTTCACTTAATTTTCATATTCACTCAAGAGCACACGTGCTCAAACAAATGGAGTGACCTCATATCGAGTATTTTCCGTCCTCCCAGTTTTTTGATTTAGAAACTTCTGACTTAAGGTAGCATAGGAAAATGTATGCATAAATGGAAAAGTACTTTGCGTAAGTCAAAATAATATTATTGAAATTGATATAGCCTTCCAAATATATTAATATAATTATGTTAGCATGTCTTTATATGTATGCTTAGCATTAAGGCGTCTCTTCTAAAAAATACATGGCTTTTTTGTCCCTTTGCGATTTCCAAGCGGCAAAATTAATAGGAAAAGGGATAAATTCGGCAGTAAATATTTTATTTTTATTTTGTCTAATGGCGGGCTCTTGCCTATTCGACATTGGCCATTCCTTGGCCAGAAATGGTGTCCATTTTATTGTGGAGACACCTAACAGGTGTCAACCCTTGCCTTCTATGAAGGGATGGACAGTTGCAATCATGCCTTCTCCGGGATTCGAGCCCGGGCCCTTCGGTACGGCGGTAGGCTCCTCTAACCAGTACACCGTTTGGGTGGCTCAGCAGTAAATATGGAAGTATGTGCATTCATTTATATTTATTTATCGAGGCTGTGGACGGAAACGTTGCAGCTACTCGAGCTGCTCCATTTTAGCCGCAGCTACATAGATAACCACATGTTTGTGACTTTTACGTTATGTTACCCCTTGAAATTCGCACGGCAAATGATTTATGCGATCAGAATAGTTTGGCCTACCGCTCAATAGCACTCTATACCACCTCAACGCGCCATTTCCGCGCACACGTTCCATTACATTGTTTCGGTACCTTTTAACTGCTTTTACATTTTCCTCAGATATTCTTTTTTTCATCTTATATGTTTATTGAGAAGGTAAGCAATAAATTATGTTAAAACATTTTCTGAACCGAATATTGAATATGAATTCAATAAGACAGATATTCCGAGGAAAACAAACCCTACGTTCGTGTCTGTCTACATTGCGAAAATGAAAATCTAAATGACATAGCTGAAATGTACACTGCGCAAAAAAAAGGGACAGTTCTATCTCTCCCTTTGTATTGAGCAGATTGATGAAATTCAAATTGCGTTTACCATGGTTCGAAAGCGCGACTTAATATATATATTAGATTTATATATATAGCTTTGTTCTAATATAGGTATTTTGTCACAAAATGGGACTTTTTCTGAAATAAATACCAAGTTTGTTTCCATATTTCGATTCTACGACTCAAATTATGCCTAAATATTAAATTTTGTAAAGTTTGGTGCAAAATTTCCCGAGAAATTCAAAAATTTAACTTGGCGCATTTTTTCAGTTTGAGCCAGGAATAATTTACTTCGCGAATTTCTTAATATATGGCAACCTGTTTTCCTTTGCCTTCCATTGTGCAGAAACGAAAAAAAGTCACATCGTTCCTACCTTTTTACGTTGTGGATGAGCGGAAAAAAAGCCACATCGTTCCTACTTTCAAATAATTTCAACAAAGTGAGTAAACCACATTTTCGTTATTATCGCTTTCAACAAATATGCCAAATTTCAAAACGCGCGAATATATAAATTCACGTATATCGTGGGAAATTTTGAATAAAAAGCTCTAATTTTTTGCAGGTGTGCTTAGAAATACAACTACTTTAAGATGATTGTAAACATTTTATAGGTTTTTAATACAAAATGTTTTTTAAAAAATTTATAAAATTTATTTAAAAATACAAAATTTAAAAATAAATCACAAAAAATGGATGAATTTTATTTGGAATGAGCCTAAAGTTTGAACTGTGTAGGAAGGAATCAAATAAGTTTCATAAAAAATGAGATATTAATAAATGCATATCAAATTGAATTAACACTGAGGAGCTAAAATTTTGAGAGCTAATTTTTTAAAAACTACTTTCGCGATTTTTACAAAACTTGGAAGTCTGACATAATTTGCGTCGTAGAATCGAAATGTGGAAAAACATTGGCATGTTATTTTAGAAAAAGTCCGATTTTGTGTCAAAATACCTATATGTGAGCAATGCTATATATGAATCTAATACATATTCTAAGTCGCGCTTTCGAGACATGTAAAACGCAGTTTCAATTTCCTCAAACTGCTCAGTAGAACGGGGGATATAGGAAATGTCTTTTTTTTGCGCAGTGTAATTTTCAGAGACTATGATATAAAATGCCGTACTAAAATTAAACTAAAACTGTTAATGAGAAATTAAAAAAAAATAATATAGAAAAGTTGCCTATATCACAATTCCATATGCCCATATGTTTACTGAAATTCTGGCACAGTCCTGTGTAGCTAGCTTTGACGAATAAAGGCATAAATTTAACCTTGACTGAAGTACTTACCTTATTTAGTTGCATATGTTTTTCCTTAGCTCGTAGGACAATGTTCTGAAAATTTTAGAAGTGTTCACGTGATTTTTCCCTTTTTTAAGGAGTTCGGAAAGCGAGCTTATCTCAAGTTTTAAAATGGACTAGCGGGCAAGCCCGCCAGCTGAAAAATGGATTCTTCCAGTAGTGATTGTCTTCAGTCTTACTGACTGAAAGCTGAGAGCTAATTAGTCTTATTGACTGATTTGCTCTCAGATTCTGGGAGACATGGACGCTGATTCGTGAAGTAATAATAGCCAAGAGCCTGTAAGAAAACGAAAATACCTAATGAATAGCTTACGATAGTTCTGAAGATCATTGCACATGGAAAGGCAAACTGAACGGTGACAATGATGATGATGACGACGGCTAAGAAGATATAGAAAATGACACAGACACCAATTCCAGCAGCTCTGAATGATTTGAGGCTTAGTTAGTAGCAGAGAACAGTAATAAGAACGGACGAAATTCAAGACACCGATATGTAGAATTGAAGATTTTTTTTTGTGATGTTAATATGATTAAGTATTCTTAATGGAATGTAGATTTATTTTCAATAAATAATATAGTGATATTTACTGGTAGTTTATCCAGAATATTTCGTTTATTATGTTCTGTAACTGAGTTCGGAAATTAAATCATTCGCATAATTTTCCTCTCTCGAATTTCGTATGTTAAAATTAGTAAAAAAAAAGATATATATATGCGATTTAATACAGTACTTAAAGTAAAGTTAGTTTATGTTTTGCTTCTAAATCATAATTCGTAATATTTCTTTTGCGAGGAATAAAAACTTAAAAAGACACTGCGAACTTCCTCGTAAATCCAACAAATTATAGCCATGAGTACATCATAATTCATGTACTCACGAGTCGTAATGGTAGTTGATAGAATGGTAGCTTTCATAAAATTAATCAAATTTCATTCTATATCGTTTTCATGTTTAAAAGTAATGGAAGCGTTCGCCTTATTTTCTTATATCTGTAATTTTTTTTCATATAGCAGTGAAAAATTATTTTTCATTCATGATGTAATTGAACTAATTTAATAAAAGAAAATCAATTCATTTCCTTCTTCTAGACCGCTTATACCATGGCATTTTGTCTTTATAACCTGGCTATGAATCAAAGAGTGCAAGATACTTTACGAACAGAACTTAAAGACCGGTTACCTACCAAATCAAATAGAATAAGTGAAAGTGATGCCAAATTACGGTATCTTCAGCTCGTTATTAAAGAAACTCTAAGGTGAGTTGTAATTACTATTTATTTTTAGTTTTAAAAGAGCATCCATTCACGTATATTCGATCAGAAACCATTGTTTCTAGTTTATAATACGTGAATATATTATTATATTGCGGTTAAATGCGAATATTTAACATTAACAATATTGCTATACATTTTTTAAGCATATATGTTTTGTTAAACCAAGATTTTGACTGTACAAAATTTGTTCTTTAGAACTATCGTAGACGACCATGGCTGCTTTATTAGCCCAGAAGTGCTATTAATCTCGGAATGGCATTTTGCATTATATCACTATAAACAGCTGTAACACTTTTCCAGTTGTTGCCACCAAATATTATCGCCCTGTATTTTATTTAAAAAAATAAATAATGAAGAATCTGCATAAATATATTTATGTTTCTCGCATTGTGAAAAAACAACGATATCTACAACCACCAAACTTTAAATAACGTAATCCTCCTCCCGAATATGTGCACCTGGAAGACCGAATCTTGAATTTAGAATTTGTTTTATTATCTTTTTCATATTTTGTAAACTTTAACGAATTTTTTATTAAGAAACTCAATGATTTCAAAACCAGCAGTGGCAACACTCTGCACGGAATAAAATATTTTTACCTTCAGTTGTAAGGATTTATTTTATTCTAACCATTTATTTTTAGTTTTCTTTCCTTTCTCTCTTGATTTCAGTTTCTTGCCGGAATATATATTTTGTATGACGCAAATGCAAATTCTAAACGTGTTTCAGAAGCAGCATTTGAGCTGCGTTTTAAAAGTTCAAAAGCAGTAGTAGCGGACTTAGTTCCGAGTTTCTGCTGCGCGTAGAAATATCAGTATGAATCTGAAAGGTATCTGACACGGGCTGTGATATTTCTACGATCGGCTTTGCTGTATTCAGCCGACTTAGCGTTAGTTAAGTTAAGGAGCCAATCATTAGATCTTAATTTACTAATTATTTGTGACATTCTTATTTTCTGTTTATTTATGTTGCAAGTAGTAGTGGTGATTTGTGAGCACAAAGGGCGTCGTGCATCTGTTTTAATTAAGTTTAAATAAAAAGATTATTTAAACCTTTCTTCTGCAGCGATTATTCTTTAAGACATAGCGAGAATTCGTTACTTCGTCTTCACGTGGAAACAACATCGTATGATACCTAAGAAAACTCATAGACTCTACATAGTGTGCGAGACTGTTTATCAGAAATTCTAAAGATGTACTGTTTTTAAATATTTTTGGCGCGGTGTTACCCAAATGCTCTCGAAACATGTATGTATGTATAAATGAAAAACAAAAGCGCTCCTTTGCGCGTAATATAAAATCTGAAAGCCTTCAGATTTTTTTTTAAATTTTTTTAACCCAAAAGGGGCTATTTGTCTGGAAACGGGATTTTTGCGTGGGTTCACTATTAATGGCGATCACTTTTCAAACTGTTGCCACTAACTATTATCACCCTGTATTATTTTTTAAAATAATTAAATAATATAGAATCTGCATGAATGTAAGCATGTTTCTCGCATTGTGAAAAAACGACGGCACCTAAAACCATCAAATTTTGAATAATGTAGCTCTCTATCGAACATGTGCACATGGAAGCCAGAACTTTATATCTCATATACTGTAAAACTTTAATGAAATTTTAATTAACAAACTCAAAGATTTAAAAGTGATCAGTGACAACACTGAACGAAATAAAACATTTTTATTTTCAGCGCACCAGCCTATGTATCGGAAATTCTAAACATACGCTGTTTTTAAATATTTTGTGATTTTGCTGTTGAATTGAATTTTATGTGGCGTAGTAAGAAGAATGTGATATTTAATAAATAAAGTTTAAAAACAAAATGTTAATTATAAAAAGACAAAAAAAAAGTCTTTCAAGCCATCTTATTGAGAAAATTGAACATTGATATGATAAGCTGAGAAAAGACTGGAAAAAGTAGAAAAATATATGGCAACACTTAAAACTGCATCGGGAATTCTAAATATGAGCTGCTGTTAAAATTTTCGTAATTTTGCAGTTGATGGCGTAAATACGAATTGTATACGGCGTAAGTACGAAAAAAATAATACTTAAAATAAAGCAAAAAGACAAAAGAAAAGAAAAAAAAATCTGTGAATTTAGCAGCAAACTGGTGGATTGCGAGCTAAGGGAAAGCGTTCAGAACATTGACAAAGCCTTCTGAGCGACTATTAAAATCTGAAGTTTTCAGAATTCTTTTTTCTTTTTCTTGTCTTATTTTAAATGCTTGAACCAAGCTGTTTGACATAATCCTTTACTTGGCAACATTTCTCTATTAATATGTGATTTTTATAACCTGCTTTGACCTTATTTGGCAACTTTACTTCAGTTAAAAAATTAAATTCTAAAATATTTTGATTACATTAGCCGAATTGTTGATCACTCTAAAATCAACAGGTGCAGTTATTAAGAATATTCTTTTTCCATTTCTTATTCTGATTGATTTAAATAAAAAATGCATTTAATTCATGATATATGTAATCAAAAATGTTACATATTTTTATAAAATAATATAAATTTTTCCACATTTCAAATATACATAAGATAAATAACCTTCCCATGTTAGTCTAAACGTATATTCATCTAGTGTTATGAATCGTTTCACTATTCCACCTGGACCATCTCTGTTGATAATTTCTACTGATAAACTATATTAAATTTTAAAAGAGACCCTTTAGAGCGACTGTTAAAATCTGAACCCTTTCAGAATTTTTTTTTTAAAATTATTATTTTATTTATTTATTTTTATTCAGTTTCCCTCGCAGGCTTCAGTAGATTTCTGGTATTTCTAGTTTAAGAATTTAAATTATGTAGAGGGGTGAGACGCGAGATTCAGTCAGCCCAACCCAGGTTATGAGGAGTCATCGTCCACCATGCTCCAGTTCGGATATCAGTGCAGAGATTTTGCAAGTTTTAGAGCACCAAACATGAAAAAGCAATTTTGCGCTCTGCAGGATTTCAATCACGGATTTTCCAATGGTTAGCTGGATTTGCTTACCTAGTTACGCTACGACTTCTTGCCTAGTTACACTACGGAAGCTCGGATGGGGGAATTCGATAATTTTTTACGGTATAACATCTTCAGTTGCGTTTCTGGAATGTGATTGGTTTATAACCGTAATAATCTAGTTTTGAGAACTTGGAATATATGTGTTAATAAATTCTGTTATTGCTTTATACCTAATAAATTTTGTAAATTGTTAGCATAAACTCTTTCTTGTCCACGAGAATTTCACGAACTTGAGGATATAAATACCATGTTACAAAGTGGTTGCGAAATATTTACTCCATGTATTTCGTATTTTTCCCCTCCGCGGTAAAAATCCCTGCTACAATCTTAACGCTTCTTTTGTTTTGCACTTCTTTCAGGCTTAATCCCGTGGCTATTGGCACCGGGAGAATACTTCCTACCGATGTAGTTCTGTCTGGATATCATGTTCCTGCTGGAGTAAGTGATTCTTGATGAATAGAATTATCATTTTTAATTTGTTTAACGTCTATAATTCAAATTTAAAAAAATGAAGTGAACATAAAGGAACGAAAACTTCTTGCATGTGTTTAGGTATATAATATATGCTATTTTTCAATATATTTTGAAAATAATATTGAAGAATTAAAATATAATCACTAATAAATTAAACAGTATTAATTATTTATGAATAATAATTTAGTACCTGTAGTGTTTCTGATAAACATTAAATCAATAATAACATTTATGTCTACATGAAACAAATTTATGTTTAAATAACACATATACAAATTCAGAATTGTTAATGGATCAGTGTTCAATTTTTATTATTTAAAAACTTAACAAGTGTAACTTTTGTAACATTAGTTACTAAGATCATTCATTCCTGCAAAATGTTAGTTTGATGTATATGCCTTTCATTTCAATTGCATGCTATAATAAAATTTACCTTCTCAGGGCTGTATATGTATGCAAAAATTCTGATGTGTACACCATATGACTTCCTTGAACGGAATATTAAATTATACATATTTTTTCCTAAATTTCGTTTAAACTTATTGAATTGAATTAAATCTACTTCGTCCATAGAGCATAAAACACAATAGAATAAATGCACTCTTTAATTCACTGTACTTCTTCACCATAGCCACACTCTGGCGCAAGGTTAACTTAATAGCGTTACATCTCATTCGTTTTATAACTCAGAATGCACAAAAATTTTATCATCTGAATAATTATGTAATCGTTGTCACGTGTTCTATGCAAGTACTATAATAAATCTAAAATGATATATAAAAGAGATTAAACAAATAAAAAAGAACCATTTTTTCACTGACGATTCAGCGCCGCTTACCTAATGCGCATACACTACTCTTAAACATTCTATTCTGTCCGACAGACTGGTGACAATATTTGCTGCTAGTACGAAAAATTTATTTCCTTTAATTTCGTTAGAGATATATTTCTCATTTAATTAATTCAGTTCTTCCGTCGCGGCAAGGCAAGAATGCATAAAACTCAAACTATTTTCACTAAAAATTGAAAGATATAGAAAAACATAAAACACCAAGTACAGTTCAAACAATTAAAATTAGAGTTCCTATGCGGAAATAGCAATTCGGCCAGTAGGCAAAATGGCAGATTTTTCGGTGCACAAAACTGAAAGTTTACTTTTTGGTCTCACTTGGCGAAAGGAAACTGAAGGCGTAGAAACTGATTTAATTTGTTGTGGACGCTATGCTGAGTCAATATATAGGATCATTTAATAACTTAAATCATAGTTCCAAAATGGATTAAGCATGATTTGATTCGAAGTAATAAAAGAAGGCGTTATCTTTATTCTTGCGAAGCTTAGTTTCTCTAGATTGCAACAAATTCGCTATTCTGTTAAGTTTCAAATGTAAGCAAATATGGTTGCTATGGTAAAAATATTTAGGCTTAGCCACACTTAAAGAACTTTGCAATTGTTGATAATTCTACAAATATTGCACGCAGATTTGCTAAAGTCATAAAAACCTTAAACGAAAGATAAGAACAACATAATTCAATCATTTTTCAACCGTCAAGCAAAAAATGCGCAATTTACCAACACATAAGAATAAAAAAAAACTGAGCTCCCCGAGCGGAGTAATAGAGTGGGTATATATATTTATGCACTTTTGGTGCCGCCAATTGCAACCAAAAAAGAAGGGACACATCTACATGTTATAGCAGTCCCCTATATGCAAAACTTCAATGTTCTGATACGTACGTACACTGCGCAAAAAAAAAAAAAAAAAAAAGGGACAGTTCTATATCTCCCGTTCTAGTGGGCTGATTGATGAAATTCAAATTGCGTTTTCCATGTCTCGAAAGGAACTTAGGTTATGTATTAGATTTATATATAGCATTGTTCTAATATAGGAATTTTGACACAAAATCGGACTTTTCTGAAATGACATGCCAATTTTTTCCCATATTTCGATTCTGCGACTGAAATTTTGCCTAACTGCCAAGTTTTGTAAAACTCCCACGAGTAGTTTTTAAAAACGTAGCTCCTCAAAATTTTAGCTCATCAATGATAATTCGATTTGGTATGTTTTTATTAATATCTCTTTTTTTATTAGACTTACTTGATTCTTTCTTTCACAGTTCGAAATTTAGGTTCATTCCAAATAAAATTCGCCCATTGTTTATGATTTATTTTTGAAATTTATATTTTTAAATAATTTTTATAAATTTTTCGAAAAACATTTTGAATTATAACCTATAAAATGTTTACCGTCAGCTTAAAGTAGATGTATTTCTAAGCATACCTGCAAAAAATTAGAGCTTTTTATTCAAAATGTTCGAAGATATACGTGAATTTATATATCGGCGCGTTTTGAAATTTGGCATATTTGTTGAAAGCGATAATAACATCTAATGTGGTTTAAGCACATTCCTAAAATTATTTGAAAGGAACGATGTGACTTTTTTTTTTCACTCATGCACAATGTAAAAAGGTAGGAAAGATGTGACTTTTTTCCGCTTCTGCACAATGGAAGGGATTGGAAAATTGGTTGCCATGTATTAAGAAGTTCGCCAAGTGAATTAATTATTCCTGGCGCAAACTGAAAAAAATTCGCGAAGTTAAAGTTTTGAATTTCTCCGTAAATTTCCCACTAAAATTTACAAAATGTAATATCTGGGCATAATTTCTGTCGTAGAATCGAAGTATGTAAAAGAATTGGCATGTTAGTTCAGAAAAAGTCCGATTTTGTATCAAAATACCTATTTTAGGACAGTGATATATATATAAGTCCTAAGTCGCGCTTTCGAGACATGAAGAACGCAATTTGAATTTCGTCAATCAGCCCTGTACAACGGAAGATATAGAACTGTCCCATTTTGTTTTTCGGAGTGTACATACAGACACCATGAAAAAAAAATATCTTCTAAATCCATTTTAAATCAGTTTTATAATTCGTTTGGGGAAATAAAGAGTCCTTTATTCTGTCCTGAAGTGCAGATGTCACGCAAAAACATCGTTAAATTGCATTCGATAGCGGTCAGAATGGATATTTTCGTTGAAACATGGTACTGGGAATTTTTCGCGATTACAATACTTCCTTTTTACTTCGGCAAATAAGCCAACATACGGCGCTTGGTAGCAAAATGTCAGTGTCACCTCGTCACTGTGTGATGCGGATTTATCACGTCAATTGTGAACGGATTCACTGTGTGATGCGGATTTACCACGTCAATTGTGAACGGATTCACTGTGTGATGCAGATTTACCACGTCAATTGTGAACGGATTCACTGTGTGATGCGCATTTACCACGTCAATTGTAAACGGATTCACTGTGTGATGCGGATTTACCACGTCAGTTGTGAACGGATCGCTTTTATTCGAGGAAATGCGTGGTTCTGCTATTCAAACTGTAAGTGTGACGGGTGCGATGTACGTTGATATTTAACAATATTACATCGTTCCTAGTATGGCTGATAAATACCTGTTGGAAGGTAGGACTTTTATGGAGGATGGCGCTCCACCTTATATTGTTATACATGTGAAAGATGTCTTACACACATCAGTTGGTGAGGATCGTGTGCTGAGCCGCCACTTCCGTCATGCTTGGCCTCTCAGGTCCCTAGATCTCAATCCGTGTGATTATTGTTTGTGTGGTTACCAGAAATTGCAAGTCTACCGCAATCGTTTGACCTCATTAGCGATCCTAAAAGACAACATCCGACGGCAGTTTCTGACCACACCTACAGATATGCTACAGTGTTCATAACAGGGACCTCGACTACAGGTATTGTCGATGAATGACAGCCGACATGTTGAACATTTGCTATAAAGAACATAGTCTTTGCTAATTGTTATGCTAATTATTGCTTTTGTTATCATAGGAAGCGCCATCTGTTGGCCGTTTTAATCACTTTTTTTGTTTAAAACAGCCTAACAGGTTCAATAAAATCCCATGACATCTCAAGCATGTGTGTCAGTTTTCATCTCTCCACCTACATTACTCGTATTCAGTGAATTATTGACTTTTCAAATGTTAACGGACTTTTAGGTCACCCGGTAAGTAAATATGTATGTATTTCTTTATTTCTTACTTCAGCTTGACAATTCATGGCGTTTTGATTCTGATAAAATTTGTAGCTTTGGTGAAAAATTAGCAGAAATTATTTTCGACACGACTTGTAGATGCTTAGGTGCCAATTTGGTTCTTTTCTTATCAGTTTTAAACTCCGAAAGTAAGCAGTTCACATTAATGTATTCCCAAGCAACGCTGTTATTCTTACAAGGGGGCATTCCCTTTTCGTCATCACCTATTTCGCTCAAATTTATCTTGCATGCAGGCCTTGGCTGGAAATGAAAGTACCCGAAGTGGGAACTCCAGATGGCCAAGCGTCTAGAAAATAAAAAAGTTTGACGCTGCTCTCGTACCGTATAAGCCATTTACGTTATAAGCCATTACATTTGCCACGCAGCAGTTGGCGCGGCGGTTAAGAGCTCGGCGTAGTAATGCGGTGATCTGAGTTCGACTCCTCGTGTGGAGGCTTTTTTTTCACACTTTTTATATTATTCTTTTTCCAACTAAGCAAAGAGTTGAATATTTTATTTTATTTATTTATTTATACTCAAAAGGCATAGAAAAGGTAAAAATTTCGGACTTTTCAACAAGGAACTGTAATTAAAGAGCATAGGAAAAGACTTTGTACATGAAAATTCAAAACTTTATTTGTTGACATTCGATGATTACATGTGTCGGGATGATATTTGTTCTCTTGTACGTACATTAAGAAACTTAACTTGTCTTAACTTGTACAAGAGAACAAATTTCTTCTGCTGGTTGACTCGTGGGGAGGACAAACAAATCCGCAATTATACGGCGAACTCTTCCAAGATGAAGAAAGATTGCCGACATGTAGCATCAAAGTAATTCCCCCTAAATGTACCCCACTGGTGCAACCCTGCGATGTATATTTCTATCGTCAGGTGAAAAACTTTATTAAAAAAATAGAAAATTGTTCTTATCTCATCGAGCAAGAATAAGAAATAACTTCCCGAGAAGACTGCATAAAAATTGATTCGATTGCTCATCATCCATTATCCGCCCCAATATTTTTTTTTTTCAGCAACATGTTACGTTACGCGCGGTTCGCTTCTAACTTTGCGATGAGAGAGAATGCTTTATGAATGTCAATCAAGTATGTTTTTCTATGGAGACGTTGAAACAACGATTGTAAAAATGAGGCTTTATAACGCGTGCTAGATGCAGAAATAATTATTGTTTCCCGTGTTTCTACGATAAATATCATCACGACATACGTAATTATATATAATCATTGAATGTCGACAAATAAAGTTTTGAATTTTCATGTACAAAGTCTTTTCGTAGCCTCTTTAATTATTTAATTACAATCCCTTGTTGAAAAGTCTGAAATTTTTACATTTTCTATGCCTTTTGAGTATAAATAAATAAATAAATAAAATAAAATATTCACCTCTTTGCTTAACTGGAAAAAGAACAATATAAAAAATCGAGAAAAAGAAAAAAACGTCTCCACACGAGGAGTCGAACCCACGATCATCGCATTACTACTCCGAGCTCTTACCACTGCTTGTCAAACGCCCTAACGTAAATGGCTTATACGGCGCGAGAGTAGTGTGAGAATTTTTATTTTCTAAACGCTTGGCCATCTGCAGTTCCCACTTGGGGCATTTTGATTTCTAGCCAAGCCCTGTATGCCCTATAAATTTGAGCAAAATCGGTGATGACGAGTAGGGAATGAATGCCCCCTTGTTAGTGTAAAAATACGTAAGTATTTATTTTTGACAAATACGAATAAAAGTTAATAAAATGTGTATATTCAGATCTTTGAACAAGATTTATATCACGTTGTAAATTAATTAGCTACATTTATTAATTTTCTGGTTCATTATTCATATGTGTTTTAATGGAAAGAAAATGTAAACTCGGCCTTCAAATAACTAAAATCTTGACATCTTTACAACACTATAATTGAAAATGTATTGGAAGGCCGGAGGGGGGATTGCTTCGAGGGCCGCCAGTTTCAGACCACCGAGTTAGATTGTTTTCGTAAAATTTTTAGAATTTGCGTTATGTAGAACAAATTGAACTTCATTTGCATATATAGCCAAAGAGCAGTGAATTTATTCAAGTTTAGATAAGTCTGATTTTTGCGTGATTCTGAAAGCGGAGATGGGAGGTCGGAAGTTATAAGGGGAGGGAAGTCAGCTAACAGCTGGCTTTTGGTGCCAGAAACTCACCCCAAAGGAGGGGGATTTAGTTTTTTGCACTTCCTTTCGTGACCGGAAAGAAAAAGAATCTTGGAATATTCGCAAGTAAGGATCGTTTTGTTAAAATTAAAATAGACCAGATGCAGCTTGGTTCTGGAATCGGAAAATAAATATACCAGACTCTGATAAAAGCACATTACATTTCTTTAGCATTTCTGCACTTTAATTTTTTTAGATAGATAAAAAAAATAAATTCCCATCTATTGTATTTATAATCACCGGAGTATTGAAAAAAGCCCAAATGATAAGTAAAAATTACTAGAAGAACTGTATTAAAGGAACAGATGAAAAGAGAAGCAGAATTACAATAAGAAGATCACTGGGCAGCCAAGAACTGATTAGAAAGAAATATGAAAATGAAAAAAAAATTGCAATAAAAAGGGTATTAGATGGTCGAGAATTGATTAAGAGAAAAGATAAAAATGAGAATAAAATTGCAACAAAAAGGTCATTGGATAATTAAGAAATGATTAGAAGAAGCTGTGAAAATTAGAACAAAATTACCATAATAAGGGCATCGGGCACTCGAGATTGGATTTGAGGAAGAGGAGGGGAAGTAAAATTCCAATAAAAAGGTTATTGAATGGTCGAAAATGGATTAGAGGAAGAAGAGGAAATGAAAGTAAAATTGCAATAAAAAGGTCATTGGATGGACAAGAATGGATTAGAGGAAGTGAGAATAAAATTGCAATTAAAAGACGATTGGACGGACGAGAGTAGATTAGATGAAAAGTGAGAAATGAGAGTAAAACTGCAATAAAAGGTTATTGGGCAGTCGAAAATGGATTGGTGGAAGAGGAAAAAATGAGAGTAAAACTTCAATAAAAAGGTCATTGGAATGCCAAGAACAGATTAGAGGAAGAGAAGGTGAAAGTAAAGCTGCAATAAAATGTCTTTGGATGACCGAGAATTGGTTAGTAAAGAGGTGAATATAAGAGTAAATTTGTAATAAAAAGTTCATTTTTAACAGTCGAAGATTTGTTTCAAGCCGTTGGTTCTTACTGTTCTTTACAATGGCGCCATTAATGTCATTGCAGTTAATGTTATCATTTGGATACTGTTAACGAATTATCATGGATTAATGGAGTCATTGCCATTTATCGACTAGCTCCGTTGTATGTGAAATTCATAATTTTCCACTGAAGAAAAATTGATTTTCTCGGCACTGTGGAGCAGTACCAGCTGCGCCAGATATCTTCGTTAGCTCAGATGAACCCAGTGTGAACGGCCCTTATAGCTTCGTTCAGACTTTGGATTTGTTGTCATAAAGCGGTGTGGTTTAACGCATAAAAGTCATTTAATCCATTCACACTCATAGCAGGGTTAAATCACAGCCAGTCAGGAAAGGCAAAGTTGCGCATGCGTAAATGTGTACCTGATTTAGCGAAACCATCGACTGATGTTTGCTTCGCTGTAATTAATCGGCAGTTTTACCAAGTGGCATAAAATTGAGAAGTTAGAACATTTAGACATAATTCTTTAAACTAGCTTTTCTGACTTAGCAAGGTCTGGTTGCCTAGCAACGAAGGTTTGCTTCGACCACTTATGTTTTAGTCGATTTGTTAGACCTTTGCCACCAAATCTCAAAAATGACTCAATACTAGTTTTAGTGTTTCTCAACCCTCTAATATAAGATTTTAAAGAATCAAGAAGCTATTATCTGCAAATCAAAACAAAATCGAAACGTAAACATAAAACAGATGCATAGCTGAAAAGGTCATAATGTTGAAAAAGCGCTGATGATTTGGTTTATAAATGTTCGTCAAAACTATGTGGTCCATTGATGTGGCAGAAATCTAAAAAAATTAGCTGTAAAAGATTAGGTTGTTAATTAATTAAGACTAGACATGCAGGCATCGGTAAATTAATATTTAATATCATTATGAACAGTTCACGAATGAACCTTTGCGAACAACTGCATACTAGCCACTGTGAAATTCCCCCTTTCCATTAAAATTCTGTAAAAGTGTTCATATGTTTGTAGTTATATTAAATTAGTTTAACTCTATTGATATCTGATAACTGCAAAGATACCCCATTGGTATTGATTGACAATTTTCTTTCTCGTCGTATAATATTATCACTTGGTTAATGTTATCAAAATAATCTTGGATAAATGTGATCATATTAAGGTAAGACTTCTGTATTTTAACATCGTATGTGGTTGGCGGAGTCAAAACTAAATTGCTGTCAACTAAATTCTGAAAAGTAGATTTATATGTTTTTAACTATTTATTTATAACAAACAAACAAACTGCGATCCAGTAATAAAGCGGTGAGAGGCTTTTTTGCAAGTAAAGAGTTTTGAGATGGATGGAATTCTTATCGCTCATCTTCTCTTAGCATGGTCCTAAGTTCAGGTAAGTGATTGTTGAATAAAAGTAGTCAAAACCGTTCCTTTATGGGATCGGATCAGACCTATTCTCTTACTGAAATGAGGCGGTTCTTTTTTATGATTCACCGCTCACTAACAATGGCCTTAATGATAAAGACTCGGAACGAGGAGTGAATGAAGAGCAGTTAGGGAGGATGGAGCGAAGAGCGGAAAAATCGAGCGAGCATACGGGCTAGCACCGTTTAGCGATTTTGGAGGTAAGAGCGAAAAGAATCCATCAA